>MU527382.1:609820-627090 GCA_024362625.1 Silurus asotus
AAAAAATAAACTTGAAATCATGTGTGCCACAATTATTGGCACCCCTGATGTTAATACTTTGTACAACCTCCTTTTGCCAACAAGACAGCACTTAATCTCCTCCTATAACATTTCACAAGATTGGAGAACACAGAGAGAGGGATTTTTGACCATTCTTCTTTGCACAATCTTTCTAGATCATCCAGTGTCCTGGGTCCTCTCTTATGCACTCTTCTCTTTAGCTCGCCCCACAGGTTTTCGATTGGGTTGAGGTCTGGGGACTGAGATGGCCATGGGAGGACCTTGAGTTTGTGACTGCTGAACCACTTTTGTGTAGATTTTGCCACATGTTTTGGATCATTATCCTGCTGAAAGACCCAATGACGACCCATCTTCAGCTTTCTGGCAGAGGCCATCAGGTTTTTATTTAAAATATCCTGGTACTTCAAAGCGTTCATAATGCCATGCACCCTAACAAGGTTCCCAGGGCCTTTGGAAGAGAAACAGGCCCACAGCATCACAGATCCTCCACCATACTTCACGTTGGGCATGAGGTGCTTTTCGGCATACTCATTCGCCAGACCCACTTAGAGTGTTTGTTGCCAAAAAGCTCAATCTTAGTCTCATCTGACCAAAGCACACGATCCCAGTTGAAGTCCCAGTACCGCTTAGCAAACTCCAGACGTTTACGTTTGTGAGTGTTAGTGAGAAAAGGCTTTTTCCTTGCATGCCTCCCAAACAGCTTGTTGGCATGTAGAGAGCGTCTGATGGTTGTTTTGGAGACTTTGTGACCCCAAGATGCCACTCTTTGATGCAATTCTGTGACGGTGAGCTTGGGAATTTTTTTTACTTCTCTTACCATCCTCCTCACTGTGCGTTGTGGCAAGATAAAGTTGGGACCTCTTCCAGCCTTGTTTGTCACTGTTCCAGTTGTTTTAAACTTCTTAATGATTCCTCTGACTGTAGATACCGGCAAGTTAAGGCGAGTGGCTATTTTCTTGTAGCCATTGCCTGACTTATGAAGGTCGACACACATCTGCCTTACTTGAATGGTGTGTTCTCTTGTCTTTGCCATGTTGACAAATGGTTAAGAGAATTAGGCCTCTGTGTCATGTCATATTTATATCCCAGGGAAACAGGAAATCATGAATTACTAATTAAAAGTCCCTAGATACCCTGACCAACCTTAGCAACTATAGAAAAATATATATAAAAAAAAAAAAAAATTTAATTTTTCAGAGGAATTGTTAGGGGTGCCAATAATTGTGGGACACATGATTTCAAGGTTTTATTTTTTTTCTAAATGTGTGATTTTTTTTACCACCTAAGTAATGTACTTAAATGAAAGGTTGGATTTTTTTTTTTTTTTTTGCATTTGGCTTCTATGTTGTTTTAAAAAAAAAAGGAGAATTTTTGGAAGTTTACGACCACATTTTAAACAGGGGTGCCAATAATTTTGGAGGGCACTGTGTATATATATATATAATGACCACTTTAAACTCATTCATTGTGAGATGTTGGGGTGGTTTGAGATTGTGATGTTTGTCAAACATCTCTGCATCTAGCACCAAGAATTCACATTAAAAGTGTGACTAAATAAATTATTTAAAATTCAATTATTAAAATATTATTTCAGCACTGCATGCAAATTATACTTAACTTTTGCTCAAAACATTATATCCTCAATTTTCTGTAAAAAAATATAAAATAAAAATAAATAAATAAATAAATAAAACAGCTTTTGCTTTACTTTAATAAATATACATATAACTTTTTACATAGGTAATGCAGTGCATCTGGAAAGTATTCACAGTGCTTCACCTTTTCCATATTTAGTTATGTTACAGTCTCATTCCAAAATGCATAAAATTTATTATTTAACTCAAAATTCTACAAACAATACCCCATAATGACAATGTGAAAAAAAAATTTGTTTGAAATCTTAGAAAATGTATTAAAAAAAGAAAAAAATCACATAGACAAAAGTATTCACAGACTTTGCTCAATACATTGTTGAAGTTCCTTTGGCACCAATAACAACCTTATAACTTTTTTAGTATGATGCTACAAGCTTGGTACACCCTTTTTTGGGCAGTTTCTCTCATTTTTCTTTGCGGAACCTCTCAAGCTCCATCAGTTATTTTCAGATCTCTCCAGAGATGTTCAAACGGGGTTCAAGTCTGGGCTCTGGTTGGGCCGCTCAAGGACATTCAGATTTCTTTGTTATCTTGGCTGTGTGCTTAGGGTCATTGTCCTGTTGGAAGATGAACTGTCACCCCAGTCTAAGGTCCAAAAGGTTCTGGAGCAGGTTTTGATCAAGGACGTCTTTGTACATTGCTGCATTCCTTTTTCCCTAGATCCTGACCCGTCTCTCAATTCCTGCCTCTGAAAAGCATCCAAACAGCATGATGCTGCCACCACCATGCGTTACTGTAGGGATGATATTGGCCAGGTGATGAGCGGTGCCTGATTTCCTGCAGACATGATTCATTGCATTCAGGCCAAAGAGTTAATTCTTTGTTGTTCATGCTCTGAGAGTACTTCAGGTGCCTTTTGCTAACTCAAGGCAGGTCATCAGGTGCCTTTACAGGAGTGAATTCTGTCTGGTCACTCTACTATACAGGCCTGTTTGGTGGAGTGCAGCAGAAATGGTTGTACTTCTCTTTCCACAGGGAAACACTAGAGTGTGACCATTGTGTTCTTGGTCACCTTCCTGACTAAGGCCGTTCTCCCACTATCGCTCAGTTTGGCCGGGAGGCTCCGCTCTAAGAAGAGTCCTGGTGGTTCCAAACTTCTTCAATGTATGGATGATGGAGGCCACTGTGCTCACTGGAATTTTCAATGATGCAGCAATTCTTCTTAACCCTTGCTCGTATCTGTGCCTCAATACATGTTCTACAGACAATTCCTTGGACTTCATAACAACTGTTGGACCTTATATAGACAGTTGTGTGCTTTTGCAAATCATGTCCAATTAACTCAATTTTTCACTGGTGGGCTCCAATCAAGTTGTAGAAACATCTCAAGGAAGATCAGTGGAAACAGGATGCACCTGAGCTCAATTTTGAGTGTCATGGCAAAGGCTGTAAATACTTATGTACATGTGATATTTTTTCGAATAAAATTTGCAAAGACTTTAAGCAAACTTCTTACACATTATCATTATGGGAAATTGTTTGTATAATTTAGAGGAAAATAATGGATTTAATCCATTTTGAAATAAGACTGTAACAACAAAATGTGGAAAAGGTGTAGTGCTGTGAATACTTTCTGGATACACTGTATCTCTACAATTTTGTAAATGCCTTCTTTAGAGCATCAGTTTACTTCTACTGTGTCATTAAAGATATTGTATATTTTGTAAATGATAAATATGAAATACCTCATGAATGTGCTGTTAGTAAATTCAAAAGAAATGCACTTATTTGACAAAATTTATAAGACATTTAAGGAAGTGTTTTGAGGGAATAATCTGAAGTGGAATTAGGAAGTGGACTAAAAAAGTGGACTGAGGAAATAGTCTAACAAAGTGGACTGGGAAAATGGTCTAAGAAAAAGAACTGAGGAACTGAAAAGAGGAAATGGTCTAAGCAAGAGGACTGAGGAAGTGGACTGGCGTAACTGCCTAAGCAGGTAAACTGAGGTAGTGGATTGAGAAACTAGATCATGTATGTGAATTGTCTAATAGGTCTGAGGAAGTGGGTTGAGAAAGTAAAAGTTTGTTACCTGATGAGGCTGCGAGTAGCATCCTGGTCTCGGGCTGTAACAGTTCCGATGACGGTGTTAATGGCGGCATTTTCGTGCACTTCAAACACATAAGTAGACTTTGTAAAGGCTGGTGGCTCATCTGCATCCTCTACCACTATTTTAATTGTAGTTTGGTCCATGAATGGGGCTCCAGTTGCTGAAGCCCGGTTGTTGGTCGCCACCACCGTCAGGTTATAAAAGTTTTTACTCTCGAAGTCCAGAATCTAAGAAGTGAAGGAGAAAAAAAAGAGAAGGAGAGAGAGAAAAATCTGTTTTCACTAATGAGTGGAGCAGCAGTGATGGATGGAAGCTTACAGGGTCTACAGGTCATGCTGATACACAGCATGAGGGACGACACGGCCGCTAACGCAATAACGGCGTGCAACAAAAATGTTATTTAGCGGCAATAATGGCGCGCTCACCTGAAGCGTAGGAAGTGTTATTAATTTGTGCGATGAGACGGCATCTGTTTGGGATTTAGATGAGCCTGCAAATAAGGTTAATCTAATGCAATCACAACAATCGCATTGCAAATTGTTAAGCAATCACCAAAAATATAATTTGTATGTTTGTGCTTGCTGAAAACAAAATTACGCTGGCCCACAATACCATGACGTTAACGTGGTTAATACCTTCTCTGAGGCAACCAGCCAATGGAAAAGGATCACCTAAAAGCAATTTGGTGATGATTTGCAATCATTATCAGAACACATGGATATTTGTCAATGTGATGAAAGCACCAGAAGCCTGTTTTTTTATTTATTTATTTTATTTATTTGTTTATTTAGATTTTTTTTTTTCAGCCTTCTCAGTACTCAACATACTGGCATGCTTGTATCTCAGATCACCTCTATACTGAAAATCAGTGATTATACACATTTGTATTTTTTTAATTCATTTACTGTATGTGCAGAAAGGCGTGACCATAAGTACTAAATTTGAAAAAGTTGCTTATTTTAAGAGTTTTTACTGCTACATCTTTATTAAAAATGTTGTATCTTGATTATTAATACAATATTTAAAATGTGCAATTTTACTACAAACATTGTTTTTTTATTATATTGTAAATTCTATTTTATTCTTCTATTCATTTTATTCTTTACTTTAAAATTTAGCTACATTTCATTTTTATTTTACTATTGATTTTTTATTTTATTTTAAAGACCATTTGCAATAACCATTTTACAGTATAAAATTTGAATTTAAACTGATGAATTAAATTATTATTAATTATTTTATTATTTAACTAACTTTATTTTTTTACGTTTATAGTAACATTTAATGTGAGCTGAGTGCATGAAGTGCACAAATCATGAAGTATTTACAAATCGCAGCTTTATTCTTGATGCCCTTGTAATATGTAAGAATTGTCGAATATGTTTTTAGATTAACAATGCATTCCGTAGGATGCTCCACATAAACGGATAAAATAAATGCAAACGTGCAATCACTGATATCAATGCTGCATACACTATTTTTCTTCTTCAAAAAAGTGTCTCAAATATCACTATTTTGTAACAGTTATAGGTAAAGTCTATACCTTGCGGTTTATCTGTAACATGACATGGTGTTGTTTTGTTTTTGTCTTATGGACTGCATGCGGGAGAATAAACAAGCTGGTGAGGGATCGATGTGGAAATTCTGCAAAATAAAATGCATTCAAATTACGTTATTCTTTTAACAAATAAAGTTGTAATTGTTAGAATGTTAGAAAAAAAATGCTGTTGTATCAGACGAATCGACTACTTCGAGATTTATTTTTATGGATACTGCTCAGGGTTTTACAGGAAGTGCTATGAATCCCCTCCGGCTTTTTTATTCGTCCTGGCCCCGTATGGAAAAACGGTTTGTTGACCAAACTGAGCTGGGGTAAAATATGCACACTCTGCGACACAGCAGTTTCCTTCCTCTTTTTTCCTTTCTTCATACCTCTGAAAGTGATGACTAAGAGACACATTATTGTGTTTCCTACAGCAGGAAGGTGCTTGATTGTGCAGTTTAGCACATTTTGGAGCGTTTCAACAAGCCTCTGTGCTCTGTGCAACTTTTCCATTTGGGGAAAGTAGCATCCTGGCCTGCTATTCTTCAATAATAATACATGCCTTTTGATCTAACGCACCGAGTCAGCCGTACTCCTGGTGCATTATTTCATTACGCCTCTATGAGGGGGCTAAATACGGCTGTCACTTGACCCACATCGTTCCACACAACCACTGCTTGCTTTTTTCGTATGCCTTTTTTTTTTTTTCTGGATGATACTGAAGTGTCTGGAGTGTAGGAAAGTGTGCGGAGGCTGTACTCCATACTCGAGTCCTGAAACACATTTTCGACATTTCGTTCTTCAGCACGTACGGCTGAAAGCGTGACTGGATCAGCCTGAAGGGGGCAGGAGATAAAAAGCTCACAACTTCCACTTCAAAATTAAAGCAGCATTTTGTGTGTTTTTTTTTTTTTTTTTTTTTTTTTTGTGGCCTTTAACAAATGTAGGCTGGTCTTCAATTATGCTGAAAACCTCACAATCTGTAACACTTTCTCCAATCCAACCAAAAATCCATTTAATCTATTGCTCTGTTCTGGTTTGGGTAAAGTCAATTTTCAAGCCAGAAAAAATATATAAGCCAGTTTCTGTCAAATTAGATTATTTTTTTTTTATATATATACATAAGAAAATTAGATAAATTAGTGAATTTCAATTGAAATTTACAGTTTAATTGCTAATAAATATTGTACAATCAAAAAGCCAGTCCATTGGTAACTCAGCATGATTCAATTACTGACTAAATGCGTTGTATATTTTGAGACTTGTTTCAGGTTTTTATTATCCTTAAGGAATTCAGGGATTAAATCGCTCCTTTTAGCCTTTAATATTTTCTGTATGCAGACCAACCACAGAGAAAATGGATGCATACACAAAAGGAGCAGAAGCTAAACAAGGCAAAAGCACAAAGTGGTGTTTCACCGCTCGTCTCCCCACTCATCTCTCCTGAACTCCACATGCGTCTGGAGGTGAGGAGGATGTTGTTTGTCTCACTCTCACAATGTGCCATCCATCATACGATTAGTGATGCAGGAGACAGATTCTGAGCTGAGAGAAGCGGCACGGAGACCAACAGCAAAAACTTCCTTTCAAAATGTCACACAAACGAGACTTTCTTCCCAGTTTTTCCTGCTGACCTCTGAGTACAGACTTACAGCACAGCAGCACTGCAGGATCCTGGATTCTGATTGGCTAAAAAGTGTTGATTCAGTTTCTATGATGGCAGCTGTAAGAGTCATGCAGATTATATTCCAAATGTTATTAATGTATCCATTCAGACTAGTGTTGTGAATATTACATAACAGCGACTAAATGGATCATCACTTTCGATAAACTGCTGTGAAGGATAAGACATTTGGGAAAGTGCTCTTCAAGAAAAAGAATAAACTTTGGCTATAAAAATACGTTTACAGCAGAACCCTGCTCATGATTATTTTGTTAGTACAACACACAGTGTTTTATTGCCATTACCCCACAATCAATGTTGAGAAATTGTCGTATTGTATTTTAGTTTTTGATTCCGGGGTTACATGACTTACATGATAACTAAAAGAACTAGCTTGTTAGCATCAATATCAAACAATATCGTAGATAAAATGTAAAAAGAAATCTAAAAAAGAAAGAAGAGAAAGAAAGGTGCTTTATACTTGTACATTACTAGTACATTATAGCACAGTGAAATTCTTTCTACACATATCACAATGGTGTTAGGAAACTGGGGTCAAATCTAACATGGGTTAGCCATGTTACAGCGCCCCTAGAGGGCAGAGGGTTAAGAGTTGCAGCGACCTAGGCTGCTGCTGAAGAAAGAAAGTTTATGTATTCGATTTATTTTAAATAATGACGTTATTTTTGTTTAGGTTTTTTTGTTTTTATTAGTTAAATGTCTATGCTTCTGCACATTTCATGTTCAGCATCTTGTTCAGTTTTTTTTATTTTTCAAATATCATTCCCCAAGTATAGGAAATGCAAACTTTTGCCCTCATCAATATACAACAATATTCCAAAGAAAAGATCTAATCATATAGATGAAAGCGTTTCCCTCTAACAGAATCGAGAAGCTCCACTTGCAGGAATCGAGTGTCGGGGTGACCTACTGAACCTGCTGTAGCAGAATATTTGTTTGTGTTTTTGCATTTGTTTTCAAAATAATCAGAGGATCTGCATATGGAAAAGCCATTGTATGTAAATGCATGGGCCCTTGGTGAGGATTAGAGGACGATGAAGTGCTCTTATCTCTCAAGGACATCTCCTTCCCAGCGCTGTCTCCGCGTATAATTTGCGAGCGAGTTACATGACTAAAACATGCGGTGCGTTATTAGACACGCCGTCTGCTCTTTGATATTCAAGCAAACTGAATATGGAGATTATGTGCATATTAAATGTGAACACAGTGTGCACAAGAGTATTTCGTACACAAATAACGTGCGTCTTGAAAAATATTAAATGACGACTGTTAATTTTTTGTTACGCAAAGACACTTATTAGTCATTTCTAAAACATTATTCCTGGAAAAAATATTTATGTTTGATAAGTTCCAGGGAAGTCGTATTGATACGAGGCATTCTGTAGTAAAACAGACAACTAACAAAGGACACTCCGTGGACACGGGGCAGTTAAAGGATGTCCTCGCCAGACTTTATAGAGACTATGTATAATTAAGTCGAGTAAACACTTGAACAATTAACTTCTTTTTTTTTTCCAAATATTTTATTATTTTTCGATCAAGAAATCTGGTGAAAGATGTTCTGACTAAATTGACAAATTAACCACCATCTCTGATGGTGTATGAATAAAAGAAAACCTTCATTGATTCGGATTAAATGCAATGAAAAGAGCTTTCTCTCACGTCTTTTATACATGGTTTAAAACCTAGTTAGCTCTTCCTGTCACCTACATTATAGCAGCTTTAGTCCCACACCAGGCTTTCTTTATTCTGTTTTGTAGAATTAATGAGAAAAAAAAAAAGTAACAGCTTGTCATATTACTAAGAAACCAAACTTTCCTGTTCGGAATATTTTACAGCCTTACGTTGGAATGGAGCAAAGCCCCGACACTGGAGACTCCCTTCATCAATGTTAAATAAACTCAACTCTCCTCACAAAAAAACAACAACATCAGTGCATACGCCCACTGATTATTTAGAGGATTCAAATAAACTGGTGATTTGTGCTGATGCTGGAAACTTTATCAGTGATTATGCTTGTGTATGTGGATTATATACATTACAAGTCAGTGTGTGCTGTTACTATAGAAACCACACCTTTAGGCCAATAAGATAAAAGACAAATAAGATAAAATGTGAATGTTTATCTTTTTTTTTTTTTTTTACATTTTAAAAAATATTAATATTATTATCAATGTTATTATTATCACTGTTATTAGTTTATATATTATAACATACAGTATTCAGACGTCAATTATATCCAAAACACTGACTTATGTTTTAATATATTTTTCTCCATGAATATTATATTATACTTTTTTATATTGGGAATATTATTCCCAATAGTCAATTGTTCAAATTTGATAGCATTTTGTTTGTTTTTGCTGGGACAAGTGTCTTTTTACGTTCAAGTTTTTCTTTAATCACATTTCAGCTGTCACTTTACACCTGCCATCGGGGTCCAAATCTGCAATGAGTTCATCAGGAATAATCACTGCAGGAGCTTAAAGTGTAAAGTACATGCTGCTTAAAGGCTGTTAATCAACCAGATTTCAACTTGGCCATGCTGAAACCATCAAGCCATCATCCAGGCATCTTTTGATTGGATGGCCAGAAAGTGCACTAGTCAGAGTTTGCAAACTGCATCTGTAGCAAACTGCACAAGCTCAAATATATACATGTGTATTAAATTTATTTTATTATTTTATTTCATTTATAAATGACTGACAGAGGGGAAAATTTGGATTTGGATGCGGATATACTTACAAGGACACTTACAACATGGACTTTCTTAAGAAAAGCTGGACATGGTGAGGTAAAAGTTGTATGAACTGTATATACTTGTACATTATACACTTTGTCTTCATTTTAAATTCATTTTATGAGGTTATTATTGATCCTTCTGTTAGGTATGATGTATGTGGGCGGTGCAGCAGAGGAAACTTGTTGAATTGTTTTTATTGAGTTTCAAGTAATGCCATTCATTCTCACTGCATGAGATCCCTGTCTGTGACGCCGCACTTTGTAATACTGCTGTTATAAGTTGGATGGTTTCTATAGTTGTGGTGTCATAATGATGGTAAAGAGGTGGACTGATTCAGCTTGGACACCACTAAAAGTCCAGGTGTGAAATGCTCACAAGGCCGCTGATAATATATAATTTATAAGGGTTATTTAAGGGGAATACTCACAACAGCAGTGGCAGATGCGAGTGCTGAATAAGAACCGGTTGTTTAATATCAAAGGACAACAATCCAATACAGCAGACATAAACATAGAACAGGCAAGAGTTGGACATTCAGCAAACAACTACATGTGAGCAACCAAAAACTGAAAGTAAAGATGAAAAAAATAATAATAATCAGGAAATCAAAAACATGGCAGTGATATTTTTCTTAGACAGAAAACTAAGGTGTATATTTATACAGACAGTAATCAAACATGGAAGTGAATACAGCTGTGGTCAAAGATATACGAAGACGGAAGCCAATGTCCAGACAGTGTTGGAGACATTACAATTCAAACACACCTGGCAATGAACATTAGGAAGTCCATAGAGGTGTGAGCCAATCTGTGATAGAGGGTTAGCAATATGCGGATCTATGGGTTTATAGACAATATGTAGCTACAGTTTCGTGAAAATGTGTTTGCCGGCCTTTTTTTTCATATATAAATGATTCAGCTTATCATGCAAATTATAATATTCGTTATTGTAATTATTAGGTGAAAAAAGCTTTCCGAAGCTGCCTGGCCCAATGTGAAAAAGAAAGTGCCCCCAAACCTAATAACTGGTTGTGCCACCCTTGGCGGCAACAACTGCAATCAAGCGTTTGCAATAACTGGCAAAGGGTCTTTCATATCAGTGGTGATACAACACACTGCTGTGATACATCAATTACTTAGTTTCTCATTTGCTCTTAAATTTCTCTTGAATGCAGCATGATGTGTTGCAGAAATTATTATTATTATTTTTTTTTTTTTTTACATAGGGCAGGTTTGGGCAGCTTATTTTCCCTTTATTAATTAAATCTTCATTTAAAAGCTGCATTTTTTGTATATTATTAAAATTTGCTTCACGGTCTGAATCATTTAATTGTGACAAATATGTAAAAAAATATATAATAATCTCTACTTTTTCACAGCAATGTACATTACAATAAATGCAGTTACATGTAAAGGCATGTGATTGGAAACATTTAACAAATAAAAATACCCTTATTTATTTAATTTTATTTTTTTGTCAGGTTATCTGGAATCAAATTCTCACCTTTTTCAGAGTGAGGATTCCCTCCTGAGTTTGAGAGTCAGTCACAATCTCAAACACGTCCTTCTCATCTCCCGCTATGATGCTGTATGTGGATTTTGCATTTTCTCCGACGTCTCGGTCGTTTGCTTTCACTCGTCCGCCGGGTTTTCCGATGCCGAGGTCTTCAGAGATGGTGAACTCGTAGGAGCCTACAACACAACGCTACGATATTGAACAAACTGGGTGTTTTTTTTACTGTTCCAGACATTATAATGAATATTTTTTTTACCTTTTGAAAATTTGGGTGGGTTGTCATTAATGTCCGTCAGCGTTATGGTGACTGTGGTGGTCCCAGATAATCCCCCCATGTGACCGCCCATATCTTTAGCTTGAATGACCACCAGATAATCCTCCCTCATCTCCCGGTCCATCCCGGCCAGGGCGACTTTTATGATTGCTGGAATAAAAAAATTTAAAAAAAAAGATCAAATTAAATGATTAGTGGATATTTTCTTTTTTATCTATTAGCCTTATTTGAACCTGAATGAGTTTTGAGCGTAACTTTTAGCACCCTGTGACTTTTATTTATGTTCTAATGTTCTCTAGGCAGATAAAACATGGGTGGATCCTGAGCTAGGAGCAGCTTTTAAAGGATACAGAAAACGCTACATGAAAATGAAATAGCAGGTTAACAAATTGCAAACCAGCCTCTATTGTTACTTCTATATTATTAAAATAGAAAAGACTGGTTTGAATTTTGTTAAGTTCTGCAAAACTATTCGCATCTGATAAGTTTTTTGTTGTTTGTTTACTGTTGATTCAATTCATTAATTATGTGATATGTTGTGTTTTTTTTTTTTTTATTTTGTGTATAAAAGAATCACACTCTACAGGGAGTGCAGAATTATTAGGCAAGTTGTATTTTTGAGGATTAATTTTATTTGAGGATTTAATTTGAACAACAACCATGTTCTCAATGAACACAAAAAACTCATTAATATCAAAGCTGAATATTTTTGGAAGTAGTTTTTAGTTTGAGCTATTTTAGGGGGATATCTGTGTGTGCAGGTGACTATTACTGTGCATAATTATTAGGCAACTTAACAAAAAACAAATTTATACCCATTTCAATTATTTATTTTTACCAGTGAAACCAATATAACATCTCAACATTCACAAATATACATTTCTGACATTCAAAAACCAAACAAAAACAAATCAGTGACCAATATAGCCACCTTTCTTTGCAAGGACACTCAAAAGCCTGCCATCCATGGATTCTGTCAGTGTTTTGATCTGTTCACCATCAACATTGCGTGCAGCAGCAACCACAGCCTCCCAGACACTGTTCAGAGAGGTGTACTGTTTTCCCTCCTTGTAAATCGCACATTTGATGATGGACCACAGGTTCTCAATGGGGTTCAGATCAGGTGAACAAGGAGGCCATATCATTAGATTTTCTTCTTTTATACCCTTTCTTGCCAGCCACGCTGTGGAGTACTTGGACGTGTGTGATGGAGCATTGTCCTGCATGAAAATCATGTTTTTCTTGAAGGATGCAGACTTCTTCCTGTACCACTGCTTGAAGAAGGTGTCTTCCAGAAACTGGCAGTAGGACTGGGAGTTCAGCTTGACTCCATCCTCAACCCAAAAAGGCCCCACAAGCTCATCTTTGATGATACCAGCCCAAACCAGTACTCCACCTCCACCTTGCTGGCGTCTGAGTCGGACTGGAGCTCTCTGCCCTTTACCAATCCAGCCACGGGCCCATCCATCTGGCCCATCAAGACTCACTCTCATTTCATCAGTCCATAAAACCTTAGAAAAATCAGTCTTGAGATATTTCTTGGCCCAGTCTTGACATTTCAGCTTGTGTGTCTTGTTCAGTGGTGGTCGACTTTCTGCCTTTCTTACCTTGGCCATGTCTCTGAGTATTGCACACCTTGTGCTTTTGGGCACTCCAGTGATGTTGCAGCTCTGAAATATGGCCAAACTGGTGGCAAGTGGCATCTTGGCAGCTGCACGCTTGACTTTTCTCAGTTCACGGGCAGTTATTTTGCACCTTGGTTTTTCCACACGCTTCTTGCGACCCTGTTGACTATTTTGAATGAAACGCTTGATTGTTCGATGATCACGCTTCAGAAGCTTGGCTATTTTAAGACTGCTGCATCCCTCTGCAATATATCTCACTATTTTTGACTTTTCTGAGCCTGTCAAGTTCTTCTTTTGACCCATTTTGCCAAAGGAAAGGAAGTTGCCTAATAATTATGCACACCTGATATAGGGTGTTGATGTCATTAGACCACACCCCTTCTCATTACAGAGATGCACATCACCTAATATGCTTAATTGGTAGTAGGCTTTCCAGCCTATACAGCTTGGAGTAAGACAACATGCATAACAAGGATGATGTGGTCAAAATACTCATTTGCCTAATAATTCTGCACTCCCTGTATAGTATACTCTATATCTATACTACAACACTCAATACTTTACTTCATATGTGTTGTTGTGGAACATTGTTTTCTTATAATTTCTTTTAATTATTTTTTTTTACTTGAGTTATTAAAATAATGCTGACATTGGAGACGCCTTCTATTAATGCTACCATCAAAACATTTCTCTTTTTACCAAATCAAATATTACGCCATATTTCTTCTTTATAAGCTGATTAAACATGTTGTCATAGAAATAATACAAAAGTTCATTCATATAAACCTACCAGACCTGCTATTTTAGAAAAGTACAAATTCTTTCGACCAGTCACAATTTAGACATGACAGTCAACATTAGGAGTTTCCTTTGACATAAAGAAACAATTCAAGTAGAAAAACTCTGAGAAGCTTTTACTAACATGAGCTTCAGTGGGTTTAGGGTAAAGAAAAATTTCTTGCAGCCAGAAACTGAAAATTGCATCAGCTTTTCGTAAATAATGAAAGACAAAAACAATTGGTAATGAACTCGTTGAGTTATCAGAGCTGATTTTTGGGTTGTGCTTTTTAAATGATCCTGTTCACTTTTTAACCTGTGTATATCTCATCATGAATGCAAGTAGGAATTCCCCCAAAACCCTGCAGACCATTGAGTTACAAACTTGTTAGTGGAAGTTGAAAAAAAAAAAGGACAAGCATGGAAGGAAAAATGGACTAAAAGGAAATCATTGAGATAATTGGCCGACTGGGTCGATCCTATTTTGAAAGGTATACAGAGCAGATAGACATTGATTCTCGCTTCGGCTTTGGAGGGTTCAGCCGGGATTTGGGCTTTGTTAAAAAAAAAAGAACGGTAATGGAAGAAGCTATTCATTAGGTACTATTTCATAGGGTAGTTTCTCACGTTTTCATTTCCAAGGCAATATTCAGACCTCTCTACAATTAGTGTGCTAAATATACACCACAGTTTAGCTCTACTTTAATAGAATGACTGTTAACAACAAAAAGTAAACTGCAGTGCAAAAGCTATGATTCACACCATGGAAATATTTTACACTCGTTTACAACCACAGCTAAGGAACCTGACAAATGGTATAAGTAAATGTATTTCAGTTCTTTAATTTTCTGTTGTTTTGTTGATTTATGTTGTTTTGTGGATTAATGTGCATTATTGTTTTGTTATTATTATTATTATTATTATTATTATTATTATTATTATTATTATGGGTTTTTGATTCATTACAATTTTCATTTTTTAACAGAGGAATTGGATAGTAAATGACTGGAAGAAAACTCTTATCTTATCTAAGAATTTGAGAAAATAAATATAAATATCCAGTAATAAAATTTACAGTAAACAGGCATGAGTTCAGATCATAAAAGAACATATCATCAGCATATCAATTAACATATCACATATCATTAATAACAAAACAAAAAAAAATGCATTGAACATAAAAAACTAAAACGAGATCAAGACCAGGTCTAAGAGCAACAAGATAAACATGATTTTTTTTATATTTCAATAAGGCTTCATAATTGCATCAAACTTCCCTTAATATTTATCAGAGATTTATGTTTTCCTCATGCATAAAATACAAATAAAATGTATAAAACCCTTCACACAATATGTGTATTGTTGAAAATAAATGAGAATATTTGTATTGATGTTTTTTGGTTTTATCATGTCAATCTTAAGTCAGGATCAGTGTCCAGAAAATTTAGATTTTACAGTAAATAAATTATAACAAATGTCGAATGTATTACATCTTTGATGCAATATTCCAACAAACACAAATCAAGAGAATAAAATAAATGAATGTGTGCTTTGGGTCATCTTGAAATGTTAAATGATTCTTTGTTTTCAACTATTTGACAAAGGACAGAAGGCTTTTTAACAAAATATTTTGTTTTTTTTACATATTAATTTTTCCATTTTAATGTGATGAGTGCTCCTGGCACAGCTGAAGAGAAGCAGCCCCAAAGCATAATGCAACCCCCACCATGATTCACTGTCAGTATGCTGTTTCTTGGATGATGCTCTGTATTGGCTTTATGCCAAACATACCTTTTACAAATATTGCCAAAAAGTATAACCTTTGTCTCATGTGACCGTGACACATTTTCCCACATAGTTCATGGTGATTGAATTAATCTTTTGGCATAATTCATATTCATCTTGCCACCCTACCCCACAGCCCAAACAGAATACAGGAGATGGTAATCACATGCAAGGAGTGACAAGTACCTGCCAGGCATTCCTGTAGTTCCTTCAGTGTTGCTGTTAGTCTCTTGGTAGCCTCCATGATAAGTTTTCTCCTAGTCCTTTCTTCAATTATGCTGGCAAATCTCCACATTTTGATGATAATTTTGATAATGTTCCTTAGTACATTTGTTTTTTTGGCAACTATTTTTGACTTATGGCTCTTAGTAGAAGGCAGCCATACACATTCAAGCAAATACTACAGCAACATCTGACTTTTATCTGCGTTTAATCAGAATTAATTTAAAATCTATTTACATCTGAAAAAGCCCCAATTCTGTCTTTATGGTTTTTAAAAAAAACTGCAATTTTATAAAGTTGTGTAGATCTTTTATATCCACTGAAACACAAAAACAATGGAAAAGGTACAGCCAAAGTATATAATAAATATTGCTGCAATCTTCAATTTATATAGCAATATAACAGCATACCAAGCTGTGATACACTATAACATCCTTCCTTCCTTCCTTCCTTCCTTGCTTCCTTCCTTCCTTCCTTCCTTCCTTCATTTTTGTATCCACTCCCTTCCCTGCTTCTCTCCCTCCCTTCCTTCTTCCGTTTTCCTTCTATGTTTTTGTATCTGTAGCCCAAAATACATTAGTTATCACAGGCTTAGGAACATGCCATAGCCCCTGAACTCCCCCCATTTCCCCTTCAAAAGCCAGACATTAAGTGTTTGTAATGCAGGCTGGTGAGTCACAGAACTCTGCCTTGTCATAGCTGAAAGGAATAAAGCGCATCCTGAGCTGTATGTAATCCATTCAGACAAGAAGAAGACCTGTAGCATCATCACATGAAAAGAAAGCTCACTATATCCGACCAGATTTAGGGAAAAAAAAAATGCCTTTGATCTTTGTATTTTATTTATTTATTTATTTATTTATATTTATATTATTTATATATATTTTTTGCTTTATTTTGTCCTTTCAAAGTCTTATCGCTTTGAACCATATAAAAAAAAAAAAAACCTTGAGAGCAATAGCTATTATTCGCATGACTGTGTTGCATTTTCTTTTACTAAATATTTTGCAAGGAAAACAAGAAAACAAGAAAACATTTTAGTTAATTTATTTAATAAAATAGTAATACAATCATTAATTATTTGTAAACTATCCAATTATTTGTAAAATAAAAATTTAATATAGTATTGAGTTATTTTTTTATTGTTCTGTCTAATGTTCTTACACAACATTTATAAATTAAATAAATCCAAAAAGTATGTATTAGCAGAACAACAACCCTTAATCCTTTACATATGGGTCATTCTTAGACATTTAGTCATTTTAATCCTGAAATCTGAAATGCTAAAAAAGCATGTGAAACATGTGAGTTATTATTATTATTATTATTATTATTATTATTATTATTATTATTATTATTATTATTATTATAATTATTAT
>MU527382.1:627967-655864 GCA_024362625.1 Silurus asotus
ATATATATATATATATATATATATATATACTGTATATATAAAGGTATTCACAAAACATGTACAATTGTGCAGAATTCTGCAGAGTGTATTAAGTATATAATGCCATGTGCATAATGGATTTAATTGATGTATAGGGTGTTATTTTATTATTTGCCATAGAATTTATGATTAAAAATAAATCCATGCATTGTATTAGATAATAAGCCACATTTCGGCATAACAGTGTTTTTATATTGATTAAAAACAACTTTTTCTGT
Organism: Silurus asotus; assembly: GCA_024362625.1. NCBI lineage: Eukaryota > Metazoa > Chordata > Actinopteri > Siluriformes > Siluridae > Silurus > Silurus asotus. Next base: position 628,225 of record MU527382.1, read on the forward strand.
AGGAATCGTTTCATTCGGCAACGATGGAAAACTAAATATATGTACACATTAAAGAATTTTTAACTGTTTATGACTCATACTTCATGAAAAAGTTCATCGTAATTTTTTCCGCTCGGATGTTCATCCAATATAACATAATGTTTTATTGTTTAATTATTAAAATGAATTTCCAGTCATCATCACAGACTGGAGAAACTAGAAACATTCATTTCCATATAGACATTTGGACTTTTTTTTTTTATTTCCATTCTTTGCCAACAATTAAGCAGGCAGCGATCAGTCGGAGCGTGATGATGTTTACTTATTCATCGGCCGCATCTCATTTCCTGCGTAGTGCTCAAAGTGTCAAATGGATCCTAATGGCTGTTTTCCCTTTACCTTTTACTTTTCATTAACATTCATTAAAACATCTGGCTCACTCGAATGAGCCATCTGCATGCGCTCACTAATCACGCAAGCACAACACACAACTTCCCTCTCTCGACTGCACACGTTCACACTATGACAGAAAGTTGAAAAAAAAAGAAAATTAGGCTAAATTGTCGATAGGGAAGAATTGCAGAGAAAATTAATTAATACAACAACGTAGATTTAGTGATTAAACACAATCTGAATGGACGCAGGCCTTGTTTGTTTGCTGTCAGGCTCCTAACTTGAATGTTTCCACATTTCCATTCCATTGCGTATTAATTTCACAATTATTGAATCATTTCGCGCACAGACGCTGGTAACAAGTCGACTGAAAACGCAATTAGAATAATAAGAAAGTGCAAAAAAAACAAAAAAAAAAAACAATGTGAAGCAGACTGCAGATGGGACTGAAAGCCCTGTCGAATCAAGCGTGCTTCACTTCACACCTCATTTCAGTTTTACATCCTTTTTTTAATTTACTTGTGAGAGTTATTTATTTATTAATTTTTTGCCCTTCAAATCAACAATGACTGAACAAAAGAGAATACGCATCGTACACATATGGAGCATTATCATTAACAAGCCTCATTATCTGAGAGGAAAAAAGAAATCTGATCAGACTAAAATCAGATAATTACAGTACATTTACATAAGGCATTCATGACCATCTGGACTCTGTTGAGAAGCGTGTGAAAGTTTAAAAAAAGAGAAGAAAAAAAAAATGAAATAAATAAAACGCAGTCTGCTCACCAGTGTTTTGATCAATGGAGAAATACGGCTGTCCTTCCAAAATGCTGTACACCAGTTTGGCGCTGTTTCCATACACCGGATCGTCAGCGTCTGTGGCTGTGACCCGTGTCACTGAAGTACCTGCAATTAAACATGAGAACGACTCAACTCAATATGCTGTCCATCTCAACGGAATATCACTTGCCGATATAACTATATAGAAAAAAGTTTGTGGACACCTGACCATAAGATTTTTGTATGCGCTTTGTAAAAACCTCAATTCAACATTTTGTCCCCATTTGCTGTTATAAAAGTCCCCATTTGCTGTTATAATAACATCCACTCTACTGGGAAGATGTTCCACTAGATTTCAGAGTGTAGTAGATGTTAGTGAAGTCAGGTACTGATGTATGGTGACGAGGCCTGGGGTGCAGTCAGTGTTCCAATTCAAGATATTTCATTCCATCACATACAAAACACATCTTCATTTAACTGGATTTGTGCACAGCCACCTTGTTTATATTGGAACAGGTTTGGGTCTTAATTCTCCAACTTTGTGGTAACAGTTGAAGAAAAACCACATATGACCGGAAAAGTCAGGTGTCCCAATACTTTTGTGGATATAGAATAAATAAACTTGCTACTCTTTCTTCTATCACATAGGTGCAACTAGAAAACAAAAGCTAACAGGAAAACAAATCAAACAAAAAAACAGATAGATAAACAAATAAACAAACAACAGCCAACTGGACAAAAACAAACAAACAAACAAAGCACAGAACAGACGACACCAAAACAAAAGCAAAAGAGCAAACAACAACAAAAAAATAATCAACAGAGAATTGAGACATAATAATAATAATACAATTTATATAAAAAAAAATAAAAACAGAAATCAACTAATTAAAACAAACAACTAATTAAATAGAAGTTTAATAGTAACTTGTTTATTAGTAATTGGTAGTAGTTGGCTGAGAAAAAAAAACAAACAAAAAAACAAAAGCAACATTGAAAAATGCATCTATAAATTGAAGTAAATGAAACAATATACATTACAGACAAACCAATGCAACACAAACGCAATTCTTTATTGTATTTTTTTTTACTGTATGTGATGATTGAGGTAGTAGAACTAGGTGTGTGCTGACATAAAACAAGGCGAGCTGATGCGGGGAGCTAACGCAAATGCTAATGCATGTTGTGACAGTGCAGATGGTGCGGTAATTGTTTGTAAAGTGCGTTCTGACATTACAGACAAACCAATGCAACACAAACACAATTCTTTAATGTATTTTTTTTTTTACTGTATGTGATGATTGAGGTAGTAGAACTAGGTGTGTGCTGACATAAAACAAGGCGAGCTGATGCGGGGAGCTAACGCAAATGCTAATGCATGTTGTGACAGTGCAGATGGTGCGGTAATTGTTTGTAAAGTGCGTTCTGACAGCTCGGCTAAGTGCCTGTTCAGCAGCGAGGAGGATTGTGTTAAAGCCACAGGTACTGGATGCTGAAACACCAGTGTAGAAACTGCAGAGAAAATCTCCTCCTGTGTATGTGTGTGTGTGTGTGTGTGTGTGTGTGTGTGTGTATGCGTATGTGTGTGCGTCTGTCACAGAGCAACAGTTTGCCATCCTTTCAGCTTCCTGCATTATTTAGTCGACTCTTCAGAGCACTTGAGGAGATCAGTGTGCTATAATAGTATATAATAGTATAAGCAGCACAGCCTCCTCTGTCCTGAAGATGTCAGAAAATGTAGCGTTACAGATTTACCTCTGACTGTTACAAAGAACTGACCCTGGAGACTCCTTCCATAAAGGTTAAACAAAAGCATTAACTTCACCATGTTTCTTGTGAATGAGCACTTTCTATAGAAACAACAGTGTTTTAGAACGGAGGCATAAAAACCTGTTATTTACATCTGGAAATTAAAAGAGATGCTTATCTAGTTTGAAATCTCAATTTATTTTTTATTTTCACAGAAATTGTCCTGCAATCAATATTATAAAGATACAATATTATGAAGCTTAAACATTTTTTGTGTGTAATAGAATATGGCAATGAAGATATTAGTCACTTAAAAGCTGTTGCATTTCCAGCTTTAGCACATAGTTGTTAATTAAAAGTAAGAAAGAAAGAAAGAAGGAAAGAAAGAAAGAAAGAAAGAAAGAAAGAAAGAAAGAAAGAAAGAAAGAAAGAAAGATAGAAAGAAAGAAAGAAAGAAAGAAAGAAAAAAAGAAAGAAAGAAAGAAATGAATGGAGCAAAGTTTTGGTTTAATGACTAATTATACATAAAGGTCAATGTGAACAGTTTCCCAGTCAGAAGGTGATAATTATGTTGACATGACTGCAGAATTAATGTAAACTTTGCCCTTCACGAAATGTATGTTCTTCTTACTCCCTACTGTTCTCTTGTCCAGAAAAGTGTCTGGAGATGATGAATAGCGAATGCGGTGTCTCGACTTCAGATCCGAGCGAGAGAAATGAATAAACGAGAATAAAAAGCAACAGCGTTGTTGCACTCTGACTTCAAACCCTGCTTTATTATTGCAACCCAATTATTTCAGCCGGAGAGAACCTGAAGTGGCCCTCAGAGACGTGTGTGTGTGTGTGTGTGTGTGTGTGTGTGTGTGTGTGTGTGTGTGTGTGTGTGTGTGTGAAAGAGAGAGAGAAATCTGGTCAACAAACTAAACAAGGACCTCGGCTTACCTGCGTGTGTTGAGAGCCCTCGTTACAGGAGGACGCTAACGAATACACGATTCAAGCGAGATGGGATTTGTGTGTGTGTGTGTGTGTGTGTGTGTGTGTGTGTGTGTGGAATTTCTGGGTGTGAGTGTGTCTACCACATGAGTTCCTCAGTCATGGCTCCTTATCACTAAGTCAAACACCTTTCACAGCTCACATGAAAACACACACTCCCTCAGGACTCGCTCTAACGCTTGCTGTACGGCCGCCGTCTGATTCATGTAAACATGAAAGCAGTGCATTCTGTCACATTCTCGGATGAGAAAATTTCCTTTTATTTACTTGTTCCTGAGTCGCGCTGAAGCTGCCTCACGGGCGTGAGGATTAATAAAGACCTTACTGTTTTTTCCAGAAAGCTGAAGGACAGCTGCCAAAACTATTGCTGTTGTTTTTGTTGTTGTTGCTAGATGACTGGTTGTGGAAAATAAAGAAATGGGGGAAGGAAGATAAAATAATCACTGATGAAACACATTAGTGACTTCATCTTAAGAAACCATGCTAATGGAATCACCAATACATGACTGAACACATTATTGCTACTCATTTTAAGAACACGACATTGTAGTGAAATGCTCTGCAATTTTTAAATGATTTAACAGAAAAGAATAAGTTGCAGTTTGTGTTTTGTGGATATTTAGTAACTGCATTTCTGTCACCTAAAAACATTTACTCTTTCTGTCACTACTAAGTGTAACCTATTCATGTATTATTTCTCTGACATGTTGCTTGTACTTGTGTCTTGTCCAGTTGCTACTTCTTTCATTCATAGGTGTTGCCTTTACAGTTACTACTTCTGTTGTTTGTACAGGACGTAAGGACCTCTTCAGGTACTACTACTACTTCTTCTGTCACTACTATGTGTAACCTCTCTGTTTATTAAATCTGTTTTTGTAGACATGACTGTCAAGTTAATACTCATGTCTTTTGTAAACATGACCGGTCCAGTTACGACTTCTGTCTCTTGTAGACTTGATCTGTCCAGTTACTACATCTGCCTTTTGTAGACATGACCTGTCCAGTTAGGACTTCTGTCTCTTGTAGACATGACCTGTCCAGTTACTACTTCTGTCTCTTGTAGACAGGACCTGTCCAGTTACTACTTTAGTCTCTTATAGACATGACCTGTCCACTTACTACTTCTGTCTCTTGTAGACGGGACCTGTCCAGTTACTACTTTAGTCTCTTGTAGACATGACCTGTCCACTTACTACTTCTGTCTCTTGTAGACGGGACCTGTCCAGTTACTACTTTAGTCTCTTGTAGACGTGACCTGTCCAGTTACTACTTCAGTCTCTTGTAGACGGGACCTGTCCAGTTACTACTTTAGTCTCTTGTAGACGTGACCTGTCCAGTTACTACTTCAGTCTCTTGTAGACGGGACCTGTCCAGTTACTACTTTAGTCTCTTGTAGACATGACCTGTCCAGTTACTACTTCAGTCTCTTGTAGACGGGACCTGTCCAGTTACTACTTTAGTCTCTTGTAGACGTGAGCAGTTACTACTTTAGTCTCTTGTAGACATGACCTGTCCACTTACTACTTCTGTCTCTTGTAGACGGGACCTGTCCAGTTACTACTTTAGTCTCTTGTAGACATGACCTGTCCAGTTACTACTTCTGTCTCTTGTAGACAGGACCTGTCCAGTTACTACTTTAGTCTCTTATAGACATGACCTGTCCAGTTACTACTTCTGTCTCTTGTAGACGGGACCTGTCCAGTTACTACTTTAGTCTCTTGTAGACATGACCTGTCCACTTACTACTTCTGTCTCTTGTAGACGGGACCTGTCCAGTTACTACTTTAGTCTCTTGTAGACATGACCTGTCCACTTACTACTTCTGTCTCTTGTAGACGGGACCTGTCCAGTTACTACTTTAGTCTCTTGTAGACGTGACCTGTCCAGTTACTACTTCAGTCTCTTGTAGACATGACCCGTCCAGTTACTACGTCTCCCTTTTGTAGATGTGAACTGTCCAAATAATACTTCTGTTACTTGAGATGTAACCTGTCCATTTACTATGTCTGTCACTTCTAGATGTGACCTGTCCAGTTACTACTTCTGTCACTTGAGACATAACCTGTCCATTTACTACGTCTGTCACTTGAGACGTGACCTGTGAAGCTACTACTTCTGTCAATTGTAGACATGCCTGTCCACTTACTACAGTATTTCTGTCCCTTATATGTCTGGTCTACATATACTATTTACCTGTTTGTTGTTATTTCTCAATAATTTATTATTAAGAGAAATATAATTTTATTTACATTACATTTAGTGTTCTATATAATTGTACTCCTGCAAGTTTACAATTAGCCTACATCAGGTTTCTTGCTAACATTATTTGCTATACTATACTATTTGTACAATTCTACTAGCTGAGAATAAAAGCGTATATATGTAGGAAATAGCAAACATAATGCTACAACGTTCTAAATTAGAAAAAAAGCTGTACAACTATTTTGTAAAACTGTAGAGTCAGTGGGCCATGAAATAAGTCTTAGCTCTCATACTGAAGTGAAATTCTCTTCTATTTTGCTGATAAAAAAAAAAAAAAAAAAAAAAAAAAAAATTAGGGAAATAGAAAAAAAAAAAAAAAAAAAAGAATGAGGGATTAGAGAAGCCTTTCATTGGCCTGGCTTCAAACCAGGGCAGATTAGCTCGCCCTTGAGTGATATTTATAGAGAATTGCTTTACTCGCCTGCAACTTTAACGGTCTCTTGCTAGATCTGTGGAATGTAGGATTTGAAAATCTTATCCTGATGATGATGATGATGATGATGACGAGAAGGAAATTTCAGATAAGATGAAAAATTTACAAAGCAGCCATGAGAGATTGTGAATTTAAATACAGTCCACTGGTGGTTAAAAGCTAGCTGATATTTCACAGAATATAAATGTCATATAGGCATTTATGAAGCCTTCATACATTTGACATCACTCCTGCTGTGAAGATTGCTCTGGTTTAAACACTCGCTGAAAAGCTGCCTGTAACTGGGGAAATGTTCAAGATTTAAAAAAATGATTTTGGTTTTGAGCAATAGTTATTGTAGGTGTTTACTGTCTAGTTATTATTATGTCAATTGTAGGTAACTTTTAAAATCTTTATTACTATTTCTGTCATTTGTAGGCAAAACCTGTCAAGTCAGCACTTTTGTTATTTTTGTTACTGAGTACCAGGTAGCCTTGTGACACATGTGGTCGTGGCCTGCCCATATATTTATTTTTATTGTACAGTATGTTTGTACTATTCAGTTTGTGCATTTTTGTAAATGCTATTTCTACTACTAAAAAAACAGAAAGTACACTTTAGACTTACTGTACACATGAAACCAATAACACAAAATAAAAATATATACATTTTTGGAAAGGTCACGGTTTCCCAATCCTCATTATATTCCTTTTGCTAACTCAAGCTAGATTTGTAGTATTTGCTAAAACACAATCTGTTAGCAATCATGAAAAAGATAATACCAACCTCTACTGAAGAAACATTATCATACTGCAGTTCACTTGGCCCAAACTAAGTGAAAACTAACCTAATGCAAAATGAAGGGTTTGGAGTATCAAAGTCTGACATAAAAAATAAATAAATAAATAAATAAATAAATAAATAAATAAATAAATACATTGACAGGAAGTAAGGTAGAAATGAATTAAGTCATCTAATGTGTTAGCCAATCAGATTGCTGCTTTCAAAATTCTGAACATAATACGTTGAAACTACTCTTAAATAATATCATTAGCTGCCAAATTTAACAGAAAAAAAATCTGAATCCGTTCAGATTGCAAATTCCAAATATTCTTTTTTTTGAAACATTATCAGTGATAATAAGAAATATAAACCCTTTAGAGAACCTTTTGAACTTACTCATGTCACAAACATTACTTTCTTTAATTAGAATGTAGCAAACTTGGATTCGTTTAATTCAATTCAATTATTACACCAGTAATAACTGCATTATTTGAATGAGTAATTTTGATTATGAGAGGACTGAATGCATCTTTAAGGGAATAGTACAAGAGTTGGAACTGATTTAATAGATTGTTCTCCAACTCTGAAACCTGATACCAATATAATTGTGCTCATTGGAGAAATATAGTTCTACCCTGCATTACTTATATAATTGGTTGGGTGTCTCAGTCTGATGATATAATCATCTCCCCGTGGTACAAACCATGTGAGGAAATATAGATGGGTTTTATTCCATAAAATTGACTTTTTTTTTGTAGAGGTACAGGTCTATAATGAGTGACCTCAGAGCATTATGATTATCATTAGAACTTTGGGGATGCCTCAGAGATATTCTACTTATATATTGTGGCTCCTAATCTGCTCAGTTACTGTTATTTGAGCTAAGCATGGAGCTCAATTAGTTTCTAATCAAAAGCTACTGGACAGATATATACTTTCTGAGCTATGGGTTTTCAAATCGACGGTGGAAGAAATTCTCAAAGATTTACTGAAGGAGAAAGAAAGTGTTATACGATTGTATTTTAAGTGAAATTGGCAAAAAAAACAAAAATCGATTTATTTCTTTATTGTTTGCTTGTTGAATGGTGTGAATCCTTGTTTGTTTTAAATGAAAATCCATTTTTTTTTTTTTTACAAATTAACTAACAAATGCAATACAGTTTAGACCTAATTTATGTGTTCTCTGCTTTTTACTTCAATAAACTCTGTGTGAACTGTTTAAGCAGAAATGCTGAATATTGCTTCTATTACTGTCATGTTGGACTGAGAGGAGCAACACTCCATGAATGAATATAAATTAGGGCCGTGATGTACATAACATTGGAGTGAGGTGTGGGCGAGTTATGTCTAACGTCTTTTGTTTTACATTTATGAAAGTGTTTCAGTTTCCCTGTAATAAAGATGTTTTATTTCCTTTGTCTATTAACATTATTGATGGGAGAGTGACCTTTAATAATTACAACAAATTTTGAATATCATTACTGTTTCTACTTGCTGGCATTCACCCCAAATTCATGAGCAGTTTGTCTTTTATTTATTGCATTTTCTCTTATAAATAATTCCCGGGCTATGGCACTAATGTAGCTCATGGTAACACTTAGTTTGCTTTTAAATTCAGACTTTAGGGTTTTTTTATGATTGAAAGTGAGGAAAAAGGAAATCAGCTGCCTGCAGTGAGGAATCTATACATTCTCAGCTGGAGTGAGGCAAGCCGGCCTGACCTGCTTGATTGGACGCCCTGGCTGAGAGACACATTCACCACCATGAAGGCTGTCATCACAAAACCATCAGCCATCCAAAAATTGCAGGCTGATCCATCCAGCGGGGATAATAGGCTGAGCTGAGGATCATCAACGCCAGCACACTAACCACCTCAAAGCGTCCACTAGAGCACTCGGTTCACTTGGAAACGTGCCGGATTGTGGAGAAATATACACCCCGGACAGCCGAGCTCGTTTCACACTAGCCGCCGAAGGACATTTACGGGACACGTTAAGAGCTCTGAGCGGCGAGGGGGTCGAGGTGGGAACCTTCCTTTCCTCAGCTGTCACGCACAGAGGTGTAATTTTCTCATTCCACTATGATGTACAACAGGCACTATAATTGAAAAGGGTGGCTCCTGCATGCTGTTTATCACAGGACATGAGCGTAAACAAGAGAAGTAAGGATCCTAGTCATAAATAACAATAAGGTTCTCTTTCAGCAAACTCATCTCCATCTGTGACCTCACATTTATTCACATTTATTCTAATGTTCAGGGTGCTAAAGAACCACGTAGAGAAATATAGACCATAGTATGGTCTAAACAAAATTGCTCTTTTTTTATCTCTTTTTTTCCACACTAACAGTCATAAATAAATAAATAAATAAATAAATAAATAAATAAATAAATAAATAAATAAATAAAATGGTGGCAGAAGGACAAAGAGCAATTGGCAGTTCAATTGTGACACTATGGCAGCTTAGAGTACAGCAAAGTGGCAACTTAAGAAGTGACAGTGAAAGATTGGCAGTTTGAGGCGTGACAGAGTGGCAGCTTTTGCACGACTAAGTGGCAGGTCAGTGAAGGACAAAGTGGCACCTTAGGGAATAGGAGTATAGCAGCTTGTGGACATTGGTGAAAGGATGAGTGACAGAAAGGCAGCCTGAGGAGTGATAGAGTGGCAATTCAGGTAGTCAAAGAATGGTAGCTTAGGGAGTGACAGAATGGCAGCTTAGGGAATGAGAAAGTGGCAGCTATTGCAACCAATTAGTAATTTAGTAGCAGGTCAGGGAGCGACACAGTGGCATCTTTGGGAATAAAAGTGTGGCAGCTTAGGGAGAGAGATGGGTGAATGGGTTAGTGGTAAAATGGGAAAAGGAAGAGTGACAGTCTAGCCCCTCAGGGAGAAAGAGTGGCATTTTGCAGCATGACACTGACAGAGTGGAGGTTTGGGAAGTGACCTTTTGGCAGCCTAAAACATCCCAGCATGTTCTTGTGACCAGGACAAGGCTCCCAGAAATACTGTTAGTTAAGCAACACATCCCCAAATTAAGCTCCACACACTGTGCTCACAGAAACAAAACAATTAAAAGTGTAATTCCAAGCAGCTGACATGAGCCGCCGTTTTGAAGTGTCATGTCATTGATTCACTTTAATTAGTTATTAGGAAACAAGCACTGCACTCTCGGATGCTATGGCTGAGACAAATTGCTTGACCTCACATGCTTAATTCTTCCCATGACAGTGATGATTAACCGGGGAAAAACAAACAAACAAGAAGGACGCTAAAAGAATTTAAAGTCAGGAGAAAAGATGAATGGGCAGATATATAAAAGCAACAATAAAATGATTTATTTAGATAGTGAATGTTATAGGTTTTATTATGTGGATCAAAAGACATTGGATGGTGGAGCATTCTATAAAGTAGAGACAGAAACCAAAAAGGAGGTCTCAATCGGCTCTTATGATTGAAGTAATGAGTGAAAGTGAAGTAAAGAAAGCTAACCTGATGATGAAAAACCTATCTAGGCTAACTAGCAAAATAATTTAAAACAATTTACTGACTGAAAGCTAATCTACAACCCCAGTGTTAACCTTAACTTGAAATGCTAACCAAGTGAGTGAAAGCTACTATGGACAGACAAAGCAGTGGGGGAATGTTTTGAAAATTTAGTGAGTGACAGCACTGGAAGGTAGCAAGTAAAAGGAACCGAGTGAAAGCTAATTCAGTGAGTGAAATCTAATTCAGTTATAAAATGCTAACTTGCAATTTGAAGCAAGTGAAACCAAATGCTGTCTGAGAAAGCTAAAAAATCAGCAATAAAAGGTGAACTAGAAAATGTGAAAGAGTGAAAAAGCTAATCCAATAAGTACAGATGAAAGAATGCTAATCTAAATAAAAATGTAAGTCCAACAAGAATTTCAAGAAGAATTTGTATTTCCTGAAACGATTCATTGATTGCACTATGACAAATAAAATTAAATTAAATGATTACATACAATAAAAAAATCGTATTATATAAAAAAAACGTATTATTAAGCATTTATTTATTAACTTATTTATCTATATTTTCCTCAGGTTCCCTGGTGGTCTAGTGGTTAAGACGCAGCGCTCCCACCGCTGCGACCCAGGTTCGATTCCCGGGTCAGGGGACCATCCCCAGCCACTCTCAGTGCCGGTCCCAAGCCCGGATAAATTGGGGAGGGTTGCGTTAGGAAGGGCATCCAGCGTAAAAACATGTGCCAAATCAAACGTGCGGAGGATCCGCTGTGGCGACCCCTAATGGGAGAAGCCGAAAGATCTATATTTTCCTCACAAATTATTTATGCACACACTTTTTCTTTTCTCATCTGCAGGAAGTGTGTATCTCTCACGTGGGGTGGTGGGACCGATGCAACTAAAGCGATTGCAATCATCACAGGGCATGTTAGCCAAAACTGCACCCACTCAGCAGAGTGGGCGAGAGACATAGAGAAAGAGAGAGAGACAGAGAGAGAGAAAAAGCCATGCTGAGTTTGTGAGAGTGTTTGAGATATATTTGCATCTCATGTGTAAATGGGTATTGCAGGTCTGTTTTGTGTGTGTGTGTGTGTGTGTGTGTGTGTGTGTGTGTGTGTTTGAAGTGGAGTGTGAACACAATACTGACGTCCTACTTCCTGTGAAGGTGATAGAGGCCATCAGAGCTGACACTTAGCCATCAGTGCAAACACAGTGAACATACAGGCACTGATGGAAAGTGTGTGTGTGTGTGTGTGTGTGTGTGTGTGTGTGTGTGTGTGTGTGTGTGTGTGAAAGCAGTGCCAGGCCTCTGATCCTCACTCTCCAGTGAAGATGGCACCTTTGACATGGAGGTGGCACTAAGAGAGGACGTGTGAAGGGTTAAACTCGTTTCCGTCTGAGAATCTGAAGCCAGAACAGAGCATGTGTACGTGACTAGCGAGTAAATGCTACGCTTGGGTGAAGGAGGCGCTGCTTTTTTTTTCATGACAAGCAATCCATCAAGAGGGGACACGTATGCACATACCTGTGCATGTGCACACACGCACACACACACACACACACACACACACACACAATAAGTGATGGATGCAAGACAGGTTGCAGAAACAGAAAATAAAAATAAATAGCATAAAGCTGCTGTTAGTATTTCAGACTGAGATTTGAGTGTGTTAAAATAACAGTGATATACACAGCTGTGACTCGCAGCCAGGCCTCAACAACACCGTCACACCATATCCATATGATTACCTGCCACTCTACACTTTACTGAGATTTCATTTACTTCTTCACAACTTTATCTGCTTTTTCATATTTATCTTAACACTGAGAAACTCTGAATGTACACACAGGATTTCATCAATTTTTTTCCTTCTACTTTCTGTTTTAAATTATTAAATTTTATCGGCATGCAATAAAAGTATCCTTCTACATAGCTTTAAGAAATGTGCTTAAAATTTTGCACGATAAGAAAGCAAGCAAAGAAAGAAAGAAAGAAAGAAAGAAAGAAAGAAAGAAAGAAAGAAAGAAAGAAAGAAAGAAAGAAAGAAAAAAAAATCTAACAAAAATAGGAAGAAAATAAGACAGCAAAAACAGAAATGAAAAAAGGAATAAACATGAAATAAACATGAAAAAGAAAGAATGTATGTAAGAAAAAGGCTGGAAGTTTTTATAGATATTTTTGATAGTAATTAATTGGGAATATATTCCTGTGGTGAAAGAATACATTAACATATGACATGCTGGTGGATGGACCACGACATTTAAGACCCGGGTTTGAATGGAATCCAGAATAAATTGAATGAATAAAAGGTGGAGTGCCGGGGGTTCAGGTGAAGTTCCGCTCGCAGGACAGGAAGAAAAACAAACATGGCTGTTACGCTGATCTCTCTGCACTGTTAATTAAAATAAAGCGGTGTAACAGGGTAGATAAAGCACGCAGGATCAGCAGTAATCAGCGCTTTTTACTTCCGGAGGTTGAGGCCGAACGCTGACAAGAGCGTGGGGTCGAGTCGTGTCCGTGTCAGAACTCGCTGTTCACCAGCGTGAGAGCGAGGTTAGACGAGTTCCAGAGAAAAGCGCCTACAAGAAATACAAGGGGATAAAAAAATATCTCCAGCGCTCCTCCTGCATATTTAATCCACTGAGAGAGAGCTGGAAGGCAGCAGCGTGTGTGAGGAGGCATCCTGGCATCCCATCACATCGCAGGAAACTGAGCCAAAAGCACCGTCGGAATGAGCACACTCCGGGCATGAAAGGAAGAAACCTCTCTCTCTTTCTCTCTCTCTCTCTCTCGTTGCTTGCTCTATAAAACATTTGTGGTGTAGGCCCGAGCCTGCAGGTCTCCCTCTCCCATCCTGTCGTGATTAATAATTAAAGCTGTGCAGTTTCATCATGCTGAATTTCACTTTATTACACTTTATTCACACTCGGAGCTCATGTAGAGTTTATGACGTGTGTTCTCGCTGAGTCGTCCATTTAGACGCAATCGCAGGCTTCAGCCCAGCACTGGTTTAATAAGTGAATGTTTTAGTAGTGATAAATATAACAGTTGTAAAACAATAAAACATTGAACATTTGTTTCTTCCACACAACCATGCGGTCGAGAGGAAAATAAAAAGCGGGGGAAAATAGGCTTCCTTCAGAATACACAATGGACACCGAGTCGATCTCGAGTATTGCAATGTTTCAATTTTGGATATAAGTTCATGGAAATGAGTTAACTATAGTAACTCTTTTTTGAGAAAAAAAAAGAAAGAAAGAAGGAAAGAAAGAAAGAAAGAAAGAAAGAAAGAAAGAAAGAAAGAAAGAAAGAAAGAAAGAAAGAAAGAAAGATTATTCAAAATAAATTTATGAAATAACAAGTAAGAAATAAATAAAAATGGGGGATAAAGGGGTATCAAAGAGAATTAAATAAAAGAAGGGAAGAAACAAATAAGCAAGGAACATAAAAGAGAAATGAAGATAATAAAAGAAAGGAAGAAAGAGGGAAAGAAAGAAAGAAAGAAAGAAAGAAAGAAAGAAAGAAAGAAAGAAAGAAAGAAAGAAAGAAAGAAAGAACTTGAACTGGATTTTGATTACTGGTGATTTTGTCAGACACCTGGCAACCCAATGTAACAGGTATTGCTGGTGGGTGCTGATTAGCCTGTCCCATGGGACACTGAGGCTCTCTTGACAGTTCATCTTTCTCTGATTTTCTCTCTGTTTATCAGAGTGAATTTATTTTCTTCTTTCTTTCTCGAACTCATGTCGTATTTTCATTATCATTTTCCAGCAAAAAGCCCAGAAGAAGCAGGTGCTTCTTTGTTCTGCTTTATATATTTAAAATCTTATATATTTATATATTGATTTGCTTTGCTCTTTTTTTTCATCCTAGTCTGTCATCCTATCGAGTTCGGAGCCAATCATCCGTGCTAGCAATCTTATGCAGAGTGCCATGAACGGCTTCATTTCCTGGCCACGTGCGGGATTTCTTTTTTTTTTGTGCTGCCTCATGGGGAAAATGGGCCGAGGTAATAGACTCAGCTCTAGGAAAAAAATAAATAAAAAATAAAGCCACACGGGTCCCGTTTGACTGGAGGCTCAGTAATAGCTGAACAACAGCATTTTCTTAGCAACACAGAGCAGCTGAATGAAGTCAGGTAGAACAGCTCGCTAGCTGAGAGCACACTGATGGCCAGACATTAAGCGCTTGAATTGCTGCACAGGAAAGTGTTTAGTTCAGTCTGCGGCGTTGTAGACGTTCCTCGTGCACACTGAACACCTGTCCCAGTATTACCTGCTATGCATGAGTGTATAATGGACAATTAAACACCACCCTGATTGTTCTAAACGTCCTCTACGTGACAGATGGTGCAGAGGAAGTGCTTGCTCAGGATGCCTACCACGCCATGTCTACGTAACACCAGCGAGAGCCTGTTAACTTTTTTTTCCCCCCTCAAGTTTCAAACTGTAATGGAGATTTGACAAATTGGAGAGCAGGCCGCAAACATCTGTGTGCTCCCCGCAATGCATGCTGGGTTATTTACACAAGCTACAGGGCTTTCTTCCCACTGAATTCAAATGAGATAAAAAAGAAGGCAGCCTGATTACGCTACAAACCGGAAAGCCTAATTTAGTTGCCAAGAAAGACACAAAAAATGTGTAAGATGTGCATCTTATGAAGCTTGAGCTATAAATTAAACAATTTTACACATCTATGATAGAAAGAAACTGCATGGCTAAGGACTTGTGTTTAGGGGAGTGGGAGCTCAGTGGTTAAGGCACTGGTTTACTGAACGGAAGGTCGGGGGGGATCAGGACTTCGCCAATCTGCTACTCTTGGGCCCTTGAGCAAGGGCCTTAACCCTCTGTGCTCCGGGGGCACTGTAAATACCCGACCCCAGTTTTGTAACATCGCTGGGATATGCGATTTCCTTCACATATCCCAAATACATTTGAGGCAAATAAAGGCTATTCTTTAGTTACTGTATGTGTTTGTATGTTTTGCGTTTTGTAAAAAATAATCTTGGATACATTTTCTACACATCGAAAACATATTCGATATCATATTAAGATTAAACTGATTATGTAGAGTTGTACATTTGTCCATACACTAATTTAATGTTTTTTTTGTGTTTTTTTTTTTCTAATATTGCATTTTGACAAGCAATTATTGTCTATGGATTTTGCGTTCGCAGCTTTTTTTCCCTTTTTTTTTTTTGTCTCGAAAATGAAAAACAAATGATGAAACAACTGTTTCATCATACAAAGATAAAGATATCTAATTAAAAATTAAATCAATAAATACGCTTCAGTTGTAGTTTATTTTATTATTTTTTATTTTTTTTGCTTTGTTTTATTTGGTTGCCTTTCGAACAAAATGGATGTTAAATACCTGATCGTTTATCAATGCATAATCCATCAGTGGATAACTAATGCTTTTCAATAGCAGCAGGAGAGTGACAGTAAATGGGAATCTGATGCATCCTCTTTTTACAGTGTTATGTTGTGCACAAAATCTTTGAATACTTATTACTTCGCTCTGCCCCGCACGTTTTTTCAAGATCGTTTAGTCTGTATATGTTTCTAGAGTTTGTTTCATATTCATCATTTACACAAATGACTTCAGAATGTACATTTCTTTCTAAGACAGGACCACCAATAAACTCTATATTAGATTTAATATATTGTGCATGTTAGGGCATTGATCATATTTGAGATTGTAAAATTGTGATTATTACATGTTGTGTGATTAAATAACTACAGATGTGTGATGACTATATGTGTTCTTGCCCAGGAACAATAATAAGCTGTTTTCTCCTTTTTCTAATTTGAATACTAAATAAAATAACGAGTAAATAAAAGTGTACACAGATCAGTTATTTGTGATACGACGCATAATAATATCCAAAACAATCTCCAAACTGTTTCTATGCAATAACCAAGCTTAGCTAAGAACAGAGGTTAATGTTTACAGAAGATGTTAAAAGTAAAAGCTTACTAGTTTCAGAATGAAAACAAACGAATGCACGAAAATCATCCAACTGCGTCTAACCAATAACTTTCAATAATGCTACATTAATCTTGTTAGCATGCTAATTAAGCAATGACTTCCTGTGTAGATGAAATTTAAGTTCATCAAATTTAACATTTCACAAGTTCTAATGCAGCAGCTGTTTTTAAAGGAGCTGTTTCTAATGTTCTATACCACCTGCTTCCAGTGATATGTAGTAGACAAAAAAAAGATCTATGTATCAGTGGTCTATTTATATATGTAGTATTGCTTGAAATAAATTACACACCGCTACTTTAATCCTCCTGTCACGTTCACTAACTCGAGGTGAATCTGTAGGGTCGGGATATTTAAAGATTTAAAGCGGGTCCCTGTTTGTTCCTGGCTTTGGGCTTGACTCACAGACCTCGGAGGCCGATTCGGACTTTCGGGTGTCTCTCGGCATGCCTCCGGAGCAGCAGATGTGACATCGCAGTAGGCCAGCTGCACGAGGCGTTACACACCCCGGAGCCCCCTGCTTCCATCTCCATCTGCCACCACTGAGCTACACACAAATACACCACACACACACACACACACACACACACACACACACACACACACACACACACACCACGACCTGCTGCTGGACTTCACCATTTATCAGGCAGCTGAGAACTAGCATGTGCTAGCATGGAGAGGGGGCAGGATACAATATGGCTGCTTCTGCAAGAGCTAAGTTTTTATAATTTGTTAAAAAAGATGAAATTTGTTAACCAGGTTTTGTGTTTAAATTCCATTTGTCCAATTGTCAGTATGCTTTTTACTTCCAAAAGCTAGCAGTTTTTCGTTACTGCTACATTTTACAGGAGCAAAGAAACTGAAAAGGATTTTAGTGCTGTCAATCCAACAGTCAGGACGTGTACACGAAGAACATGGCTGCCAATTTAGCATTATGCATATAATCATAAAACGAGTACCTTGTCATTTCAGATTTGCTGATGCATCTGTAAACCTCATTGAGGGCTAAAAAAAAATATTTTTTTAAATGTTTTTTTTTTTTGTTTGTTTGTTTATTGCCACTAAGTGTTTTAAACAGTGTACTTTTTTAGGGGAAAGTACCAAATGTGTGCAATAAAATATCACAAAATATTGCAGTTTGTATTTGCATATTCCTGATCATTTGCATTTCTAAATATGTTAGGTGAGGAAGGAAAGTATGAAGACGCTTTAGAAGATCTGAGGTCCTGAACGACAATTCGGGAACAAATGTGAGTGGTGATTGGGATTTAAGAAAAACAGTCATAGAAATTGAGATTTAACTTGTACAGCTAGCGACTGTGATGTGAGCTGGAGGACCGTATCAAGTGCAGGACGGTCAAAATGACCGTTAATTTGTCTCTATGCCCTTTTGATTTAAAAAAGAATAATACTTAGTAGTCTATATGATGTTCCTGCATATCAGTACCAGGCTTCAGGCTTTAGATGTGATTCAGGTGTATGTATGAAATGTTGGTGCTGCACAGTGCTGAACTGGAGGCTACGAGATTTTTCTACATGGTAGCAACACTGGTCTTGGAGCTCGAGAGCAAAATAAGGAAGTACATTTCAGACCAAAACTTCAGTGCTAAAGCATTCAATTTTTGAATTGTCCCTTTAAAGCAGTAGACATTTTCTCTTGTTGCATATAAAGATATGAAGAAAATAAAAGCTAATTTAATTAAGGATTTAATTAGGATTAAGTCTTAAACTTGTGTCGGAATAAATTGTTAAGTCGTGAAGTGTTCCAGCAGTGTTTGTTTTGCACCGGAAAAATAAATCTCTTCCATATTTCCATAAATCCGTCTAAGGGGAAAAGTCACCGCTTGCCATTGTCAGAATCCCCGCTGACGAGGCCGCATTTTTATTTTATAAATTTTTTTACCTGCCAGGGATGCCGCGTGCATAATCAGAAATGTTATTAGAAGTACAGCCGTGCTTGCCTGTTAGTCCTGTTACCCGCGCTCGTAATAACTCTCAATATGCAAATGAACTCTGGGTAATCTATTAACGTCACTTCGATTTTATTTCAGCGGTCCAATTTAGCAGATCCTGACACATCGTCTCCGTACACGCGTTCATTTTGCCAGGAGAGCGCGAGGGAAGGGCGGAGGAGCCATGTGCCATCTGTCTCTCCGCCATAATGACTCGGTAATGAAGCCGCCACGAACGCCGGCTCCCTCAGGCCTCGAGTTTCACACAAACGACAACAAGGAAGAGAAAAAAAAACGCAACAACTTTCCCCTTGCTTTATTCTTCCATGTAGCAATTATTGTCATTCACACCTTTTCTTTGGAAAAAAGAGGCGGGCCGTACGACTCGACGTTAATTACCCCGAGAGTCGGTGAAAAACACTCATCGATGCCAGAAGGCTTTATAATTCCAGCATATGTTCTGCAGACCTGATGGGGGAATTCGTTCGCTCGTCTCGGTCCCCGCAAGTCAAAGACCCCATTAGTGAGGAAACGGCTTCGCTAAATCCGACGAGATTTGTCCAATCCATGCAAATGACTCCTAATTCCCATTGTGCGTAGACCTGCGTTTGTAAGTAACAGACTCAGATTTAATTGAGGTGAAATTGAAATGGTAGACAATCTCATGAATATACATAAGCGCAAGAACTCTGAGCGCATGGACGATCTTTAATCCCGCAAACTTTAAGCAGTATGGAGGATTTTTCAGGCCACATACGGCTTGCTTGATTATTAATTTCCCGAAATCAATGATCGAGTTGATGATTGAAGAGTGGTGCCTTAGTTGCTTCTTTGAAACAACCTACTGATTTTTATATATATAAAAAAGGAGTATGGTGCAATTAAATGCGTTTTTTTGGGCACATATTAAAAAGCAGGTCATAAAAAGGATGTCTCTTAGTACATAATTATTACTGTAGCTCTACACCTTGAGGTGTAATAAGCCTTTATCATTTTCTGATATATATATATATATATATATATATATATATTCCTTTACAAAGATATTTAAGAATGTTCACTTCTGTAAAGAATTGCCTCATTTATATGCAAACAAACTTATGTTTATCAGAACATCTCAGCAAAGAATGTACTTGGTGTGACATCTAGAAAGAGACATGGTGTTGGAATGAGGATGTGCAGTAAAGCATAAGGAGAAAGAGGTTGGTAAAACAGGATTGGGATCGGCAAATAGATGAGAAAAGTAAGCAGAAGTACAAGGAGATGCGGCAGCAGGTAAAGAGGGATGTGGCAAAAGAAAAGGAAAAGGCATATGAGGAGCTGTATGAGAAGTTGGACACTAAAGAAGGAGAAAAGGATTTGTAGCGAGTGGCCAGGCAGAGGGACCGAGCTGGGAAGGATGTGCTGCAAGTTAGAGCAATAAAGGGATGGTTGGACCAGATGACATACCAGTAGAAGCAAAAAGATGTTCAGGAGAGATGGCAGTGGAGTTTTTAACCAGATTGTTCAACAAGATTCTGGATGGTGAGAGGGTGCCTGAGGACTGGCAAAATAGTGTGCTGGTACAGATCTTAAAAAAATAAGGCAGATGGGCACACCTGCAGTAACTAAAGGGGAATTAATTTGACCAGTCACACTATGAAGTAATGGGATAGAGTAGTGGAAGCCAGGCTGAGAGAAGAGGTGACCATCTGAGAGCAACAGTATGGTATCATGCTGAGGAACACAATATTTGCTTTGAGCATGTTCATAGAGAGGAGTATAGAGAAGATCAGAAGGAGTTGCATTGTGTGTTTCTGGATCTAAAGAAAGTGTATGATAGGGGGCTGAGAGAAGTTGTAGTATTGTATAAGGAAGTCCGGTGTTGCAGCGAAGTATGTGAGGGTGGTGCATGACATGTATGAGGACAATGTGAAAATAGTGAAGTGGAACAACAGACTGGTTAAAGGTGGAGGTTGGACTGCATCAAGGATCAGCTCTAAGCCCTTTCCTGTTTCCAGTGGTGATGGACAGGTTGACAGACGAGGTCAGACGGGAGTTTTAGGGAGTAGGCCTGGAGAGGTGGAGGTACATGTTAGAGAGAAGGCTAATGAAAGTCGGTAGGAGTAAGACAGAGTTCATGTGTGTGAATGAGTGGGAGGGCAGTAGAGTGGTGCTGTGGAAGGAAGAAGAGTTGACCCCAGGTACTTAAACTCTTTGACCTTCACCTCGAAGGGCGATGAGTTGAAATACCTGGGGTCAACTGTGCAAAGTAATGGAGAGTATATTAGAGAAGTAAAGAAAAAAGTGCAGGCAGGGTGGAGTGGGTGGAGTAGAGTGATTCGTGATAGACAGGTATTTGCAAGAGAGAAAGGGAAAGTTTATACATGACTGTGGTGAGACCTGCGATGTTGTATGGTTTCGAGACAGTGGCACTGACCTACGAAAAGACAGAATGTGGAGCTGGAGGTAGCAGAGCTGAAGATTTTGAGTTTTTTGTTAAAAGTGATGAGGATGGACAGGATTGGAAATTAGTTTATTAGAGGGACAGCGCCTGAAGGAATTTTTGCAGACAAAGTGAGAGATGCACGACTGAGATGGTTTGGACAGGTGGAGGGACACGGGGTATATCGATAGGAGAATGCTAAGGATGGAGCCGCAATGAAGGAAGAAAAGAGGAAGACCAAGGGGGAGGTTCATGGATGGAAAGACATGCAGGTATTTGGTTTGAAAGATGTAGATGTAGGGAACGGAGTAAGGATGATTCACTTTGGTGACCCCTAATGGAAGCAGCCATTAGGGGAAGAATAAAAATAAAAATAAGCAAGCCATTAGTGCTATACAATGACCCATTGCATTAACACTAGTTTGTTTGGTTCTAAGCAACTTTTGTTTGAGCCCACAGAGAACTGGGAAGATTAGATAACAACCAAGATTATCCTGAATTTCCTCTTTGTTTGTCTTCCATCAGCAGAGCCGTGGTCGTCAACCACATCATCTTCCAGCCCAGGAAACGAAAGCAAAGACATAATGGTCCTCCTGATTTTTATTAAGCCGTGCATCTTATCTCAAACTGGACACACAGCAACATCTGCGGGACTTAATTAATAAATAAATGGGTTTGCTGCAATTGGGACAACAAGACAACGTAGTAAACAGAACACGAGACAATAAAAATACTAACACGTATTCCATAATAGCTGTTGACTCATTGTTTAGGCTCTATCCTCAAAACACCACTACTTATTTATTCTAGTGTATACTGTTTTCTCTTGTTTCTTTCTCTATCCTGCTAATACATTTTGTTGCTGTTTTCAGTCTTTTCAAAACTTATTTTTATATGCTGCCATGTTTAGATTAGCAATGCTAATTTTAATATGCTGAAGTTAGAGTGTGTATGTTAAATATAAGGCAAATTGCAATATTGTGTACACACAGTTTTAGTAGTTACACTTGTGAGGATACTGTTGCCAGGCAGTTGTCTGTGAATTATAAAAACTCAGCATGAATTAGCAAATGACTTAGGCTAAAGATTTAGTTCAGCACCAATGTAGCTATTAAACAAAAGGTTTAGAGACTGTGGAAATGAAACAAATCCATAGAGTATGTCTACATTTTCCTCAAAAGTGTCGACAAATTACTAAGAAAAAAGAAACGTTTAGCTAAAATTGCACTGTAAATGCACTAAGTATCAAATAATCGCTAAAAGGAACACCTAGGGGGTTCTGCACATTAGGATAAATTAAGAAAATGATCTGACAGTGATACATGATTGAAAATATCCTGTAACTGCATGTCTCAGAGTGTCTTCACTTTTTTATTCTTTCTTGATCATGGTTAATGTTAAGGAACAAACACGAGCAAGTTAGTCCCAGGTGTCACATATGTTGTAACAGCTATAAAAAATGTGTTGCTTCACCATTAGCTCTATTTTCTCCCTTTTTTTTTAAGTTAATAGGTCAGAAGTTTAATACAGAGTCTCTTAAAGTTACAACTTATCCTCTGTCCGTTCCAGAGTGCTGACACATGAACGTCACACTCTTTCCATAAGTGTGAAATGTGCAAAAAATGTCATCATGTTACAATTAGATACATTTTGATAAAGGGGATTGTTTGTTTTATATGAAGCTTTAAAAACAAGTATGTATTGCGCAGTGATTTGCAGCTACACTACTGTCAGATCTGTTATTACTGAAAATTCAACACATTCTGACCAATCACAATCTAGAATTCATCACATTACACCACATACAACCTCTACATGTCCACGATACAATCTGCCTCCGCTTTCAATATGCCACAAAGTCAGCTATGCGGGCATGTGTGTGTGTTTTATTCAGACTGGACCTTCTTGGCCTGCTCTTCAGCTTCCAGCTCATCATCATGTGTGATTTATTTGTGGGTGGCATAAAGCAGATGGTGTAGAGCACCAGCCCTGATCCACACGTCCGCTTTAGCGTTACGACACGTTTTAAAGTCTCAACACTTACTCTGAAATAAAAAGCGAGAATTAGCTAACACTTTACTCACCTTATCATTCATTTAATTTCCAGAATCCATTCCAATCACATCTAATCTCATGTTTTATCTCATAGGATTTAAAACACACTTACAATGAAAAAAAATAAAAAGGCGAGAATGAGCAGTACGTGTTAATGGGTTAAATTAACATAATCAGATCGAACCGAAGAATTTGTGTCAGTTTGTTTTATTGTAAGGAGACATGATTTATGACAGTGCTACTTATTATTCACACAAAAAAAAAGTCTTGGAATGAAATAGGTTGTCAGAAACTAGTTAAAGCTCACGAGCTGGAAATGAATTAATGCTCGTGGAATTTTTCATGCGAATAAAAATATGTTTTAATGACCTGACCTAGACCTTTATTTTAAAGTGTGCATGTGTGTGTTTATGTGAATAAGGGCTAAGAATTAGTTTGTTACTTCTACAGAATAAAAATGAGCTACGGTTTATTCATATTATTTGAAGCATTTACGAAATTACTTAGTTATTTATGCACTTTTGCTATATATAATTATGAAGCTGTCAGAACGTATCACCATGTGTTTTACCTCAACGCTGTTGAATTCTGGATTGGGATTAGTGAGAAGCTGCTGATTAATTTCTGTAACAGCAGAAGTGCACCTGTTTATGTTAATGCGCTTATTCTAACGCATTACCGTTTCTATAATAACAGCTTCATTCACAGAAACAATAATGATGCACAATCCAAAAAAAAAAAACACTTATAAAAGGAGTCTCCAGTGTCAGTGGTTAGAAGTTAAGTTAAAACTTTGATGTTAATGACTTTACAGTTTGCGGTTTTACTGTAATAAAAAGAGAGAGAAACAACTGTTTATAAATGCTATAACACTTTTATGCGCAAAATTAGCTCATTTTAAATTGGATGCCTGCTACAGGTTTTTTTTTAAAGTTGGCACAGGGGCATGTCTACCACAGGGTAGCATCTCCTCTTCTTTTCAAAACAGTTTGAAGACATCTGGGCATTGAGGTTGTGAGTTTCTAGAGTTTTGCTGTTGGAATTTGGTGCCGTTTTTGCCTGATATAGGTTTCTAGCTGCTCAAGAGATCATGGTTGTCTTTGCCGTATTTTTCGTTCAATGATCTGCCAAATGTCCTCTATAGGTAAAAGAGCTGGACTGCAAGCAGGACAATATAGCACCCGGACTCTTCTATTATTATGGCATGCTTTAGTAATAGCTGCAGTAAGTGGTTTTGCATTGTCCTACTGAAACACACAAGGCTTTCTCTGAAATAGACGTTGTCTGGAAGGAACATATGTTGCTCTAAAACCTTTATATACCTTTCAGCATTCATAGTGTCTACTAAAACATGCAAGCTGCCAATACTGTAAACACTTCTGCACCCCCATACATTAGAGATGCTGGCTTTTGAACAGAATGTTGATAACACGGTGGATGGTCTCTCTCTTCTTTAGCCCGGATTCCGTGATTTCCAAAAAGAACGTCCATTTTAGTCTATGTTAAATGGGCCTCGGCCCACAGGTCACAACGGCACTTCTGGACCATGTTTACATATGGCTTCCTTTTTGCATGATACAGCTTTAGTTGGCAATTGCAGATGGCACGGCGGATTGAGTTTACCAGTGGTTTCTGGAAGTATTCCTGCATCCAACGTCAATGACGCAATCATGCCGATGATTGATGCAGTGTCGTCTGAGGGCCACGGGGATCCAACAAAGGTCTTCGGCCTCATCCCTTACGCCCCGAGATTTCTCTAGTCTCTCTGAACCTTTTGATGATGTTATGCACTGTAGATGATGGGATTTTCAAAGCCGTCGCAATTTGACATTGAGGAACGTTGTTTTTAAAATATTCCACAATCTTTTTACTCACTCGTTCACAGATTGGAGATCCTCTACCCATCTTTACTTTGAGAGACTCTACCTCTCTAAAACATTTCTTTTATATCTAATCATGTTACAGAACTGATGTCAATTAACTTGATTAGTTGCTAGATGTTCTTCCAGCTGAATATTTTATAACTTTTTTCAGCCCTTTTTTGCCTCTGTGCCAACCTTTTTGAGACCAGTAACAGGCATCAAATTTTGTGTTTTGTGGATAAAAGTTTAACATTTCTCAGTTTAAACCTTTGTTATCTTCTCTATGTTCTATTGTAAATAAAATATTGGCTTATGTGGTTTGAAAGACTATTAGTTTTTTATTTCATTCAATTTTTTTTAAATGTCCCAACATTTCTGGAATTCTGGTTATATAACTTAAAATAAATAAAAAAGTCTATCTTTTATAAATAATGAAATTATTGCTGTTAAAGGAAATGAACCCGGGTGGTTTCTTCACAGGGTGTTTTCTTCACTTTTTTAAAGCATTCTCAGAATTTGTTCACACCTGCCTAAAACTTTTGCACAGCACACAATGCATTGACATGTGCTGTGCAAAAGTTTTAGGCAGGTGTGAACAAATTCTAAGAATGCTTTAAAAAAGTGCCAACAGTTTATTTTGATCGATTGACAAAATGGAAAGTAAACACACAATAATTAGTATGACTACATCAATTGTTGTTACTTCCTGAAGGAACTCACCAGGTAGGATGTTCCAAACACCTTGGTGCTTAAAATCCTTATGTCTCTTCATGTAACCCCAGAAAGACTTGATGTTAAGAGCTCTGTAGGGACCGGACTATCAATCAATCCAGCGACTCCTCATTCTTCTCTAACCTGAAAATAGCTTTTTAAAAACATTGTCTGAATGTTTGGGGTTGTTGCCCTGGTGCCCAATACAATTGAGGGCAATCAGATGCTTCTCTAATGGTATTGCATGATGGTTAAGTGTTTCTCAGAATTGAGAGCACCATTAATCCTGACCAACCTCCGACTCTATTAGCAGAAATTATGCCTCAGATTTGTAAGGATCCTTCACCGTGCTTCATTGTTGAATGCACACTCTTAATATTTGACCACTTTCCAGCACTTTAGTAAACAAACTGCCTCCTGCTACAGACAAATACTACAGATTTTGACTCACCAGGCCAGACCACCTGCCACCAGTGTTTTTGCTTCCCAGTTTCTATTGGTTTTATTTTGGCATAGTTGAAATACTTAGCCTTGTTTTCTATGTCAGAGGTACTGTATGACTTTTAGGCCAAAATTCTTCCATGAAGACCACTTCTGGCCAGACTTCTCTGGACAGTACATGGGTCCCGCTGTTTTCTTCCCGTTATTTGCTGATGGCACTGCTGAACATCTGATGCTGAAAGGAATTAAGCATGATATGTCTTTCATCTTCTGTATTAAGATTCCTTGGTTGACCACTGCTCCACAGCATGGCCCATTTCTTTGTGCATCTTCAAAATAGCTTGAACAACACATCACGAATCTCCAGTCTGCTTTGAAGTATTTGTCTGGGAGAGACCTCGCTAATGCAGTATAACTACATTGTGTATTGTTGCTGTTTTCAGTCTTGCCATGATGTATGTCCTGTGACATGAAACTGTCTTTCACAACCTTACCCTAGTTTAGCTGTTCCTCACTCATTTAGCCTCCTACACAACTGTTTCTGTTTTAGTGTTTCATCCTACATATGAAATTAATGATCTTTAACAGCTACTTGGTATACTTGGTTAATCATACACCTGACTTTGATCCTACAAAACTGGAGCCTTTCTACAATAGGACAAAGTGTGCAAGTGTGAGTACTAAAAGTAAAAAAGTAGTCATACCAAATATTGATATGATTTGAAAAAAAGTTCTGTTCTAGTTCAATTCGTATAGATTATGCCAGACCTATAAAAACACAGACAGGCATTTTAGATGACCATAAGTCTATTTTCGCTCATAACACAAGTTTTGCTGAAATTACTGCTCCTGATTTTCCCCTATTGTGCAGTAGTCTATAGTCGAACGCAGCACCTGTCTCCGCTGAGAGACGGAACCAGACATGAAACGTCTGCCATCTCTGAATGTGACACCGGCTGTGTGAAAGACATGTTTGTCTGTATGTTCCTTGTTTTCTTTTGCAACCCAAAGAGCTTTTGACTCATCCCGTGCCTGTCTCCCAGCACATTAATACTTTATGAGACCAAAACAAGCCAGGTCCAAGCCTATTGAGAGAACAGCGACTAATGTTTAATTAATCTGCAGCAACTAAAAGAATAGAGAGAGTCACCAAAGGAGGACTTTTTTTTTTGTCACTGCCGGATTGCCATGGCGTGTCACCCCGGAGCTCGTTATCTCCCACACGTCACTGTCAAACCCTGATAACGGCGTGGATGAGTTCAATCGAGTGCATCGCTGGCGGAGAGGGAAAACACACCCACACTCACCCACACTCACACACACACACACACACACACACACACACACACACACACACACACACACA
>MU527382.1:655877-691118 GCA_024362625.1 Silurus asotus
TGTTTGTTGGGGGGGGTGGGGGGGGGGGTGGGGGGGGGGGGGGGGGGGGGGTTCTAGCTTCAGACAGATGATGGATTACAGTAACAGTGTGGAAGTAAATGTCGTGTCCAAACAGCCAGAGAAAGAAAACTTACTTGGCTACAATGGGCTGCTCACATCCAGTCTATTAGTCAATCAAGTTTAGGAATGAAATAAATGAGTTCAGTTATGAAATAAATGAGTACAGTTATAAAATAAATGAGTACAGTTATTATTTAATGGCCTGCAGAATGGACTGGTGTGCTCCAAGTGTGCCACTGACATTTTCTTACGTTTACTAATCTAGTACAGATTCTGATGGGTTTTATTCAAGTCAAGACAAGTCAAGTTTATTTCTATAGCGCTTTTCACAACAGACATTGTCTCAAAGCAGCTTTACAGAATTGTAAGAGTTAAGGTAAACAATGTGTATTTATTTCTGATGAGCAGCCGTGGCGACTGTGACAAGGAAAAACTCTTTTAGATATTATGAGGAAGAAACCTTGAGAGGAACCAGACTCAAAAGAGGAACCCATCCTCATTTGGGTGGCATCAAGAGTGTGATTATAGTCTTCAAACAAAACACTGGAGAGTGAGAACTAACATGAGCACTGGAGTGTAAGATTATGAGCAATGTTTTTTATGGTGTTTTACAGTCATTTGTGGTTATGAAACTAGGCGCTACTGAGCAACTCATAAAATAGCTCAGCTCATATAACCAACAACAGCTTCTCCATGCCAGAGCCTTTAAAAACTTAAAGTGTATAAGTCCAGTGTCCAAAGTCCACATGAAGTGGGATCCAATTGGAGCTGGTACGTCTCTAGATGGCACAGGATATTTGCAGGGTCGGCATCTACTTCTTTAAAGGTCCATTACTATTATTATTGGTGTAAGGCTACCACAAGGTCTGATTTGTTTTCATAAAGTAATGCTTTTCTCAATTTGCTGAAACACTGAACACTAAATCTGCTAAAATATGTTGGAATGCCATATGGCATGATTCATTCATGAACATGATTCAATGCAACATGATATAATTCATTCTGTGGTACCATATGATACTACGCAATGAATATACAGTGATACCATATGATTCACAGCAACATGTGATATGTTACAATGCAATAGCACATGTTACAATACAATATTGATTGCGATACTATTTAATTAAATGCCTTGAATTGATATATGACCAGTTTTGTTTAGAAGCTGGTGCAGAAGAAATATATTTAAAACATAATAATGGGAAAATCACTTTGCTAGCCTGTGAAAAGGTTCAAATGAGATTTTCTGAATGTAGCATTGAGTAACAAATCAATGCACTGTTCCAAATTGTCTGAACAAAAAGGCATTTATTCAGACACTGACAGAATTTGAAAAACATGAGCTTGTTTGTATGTAATATAATGTAATGATTGCTTTAAAGCTTGACACAAATACTAATTAGTGTGTGTGTGTGTGTGTGTGTGTGTGTGTGTGTGTGTGTGTGTGTGTGTGTTGTATGGCGTGCAAGAAATATTTTATGAGCCATGTGAATTGTGGTGTGTATAGAAAGTATCTAAAAGGTTTATACGCCCCTGCAAAAACTTCAGGCTTTTTGTGATATAAAAAAACAACAACAGGAAATGATGTCTGATCTTGGTCCAGCTGTAATGTAATTTAGCCATCAACACCATTCATGTTCAGAGCCAATTACCATACCTGTCATCAGTTTCGTCGGCAATGAACCTTATTCGTAATAAAGATCAGATATTTCTGTATGTTTTTTTAATCTTTCTTGTTGCCATCTTATCGCTGAAGCCATGGTTTAGAAAGTTTAAAAATCATGTCCAAGATCTCCTTGTGCCTCAATTGGTTTTGATCAGAGCAGGGTAGAAATGAATATCCAAAGCAGATACGTTATCAGGGATCCAACAAACAAACCTACTTTGTTTTGTGTGACCTAAAATAACATTAATAAATATTTGGCAGAAATTGGTCAATCTGTCCAACCTTTTGTATTCTTTACATGTTTGGACTGCAGGGAAGAATGTCTAAACAGATGCAATTTATTCCCCCGCCGAAACAAAATCACAAACCATTTAGCAAAATGTGCTCTGCTCTGATGAAACCAAGTTACAAGTGTGTTTACATACTTCTAATAGTAATGGTTGCTGCAGTAACAAGCCAGATTAACACCCAATTAATATATTTTATACAGAGAAACATGGTGGTGGATGCATCGTGGTTTAAAGGTACTTCTGGTCAGCATGGACTGAGTAGAGAGAAATTGAATAAAAAAATAAAGGGGAATCCTGGATAGCTACAAATCTGGCAGGCTTCAGGTAGAAAACCAGCATGATACCCAACAAAGGATGTCCACAAAAGAACCAATGCAACAAAGGAAGTTGCTTCAGATGAAGAAAATCAATGCTTTTGAATGGGCCAGTCAGAACCCTGATAGAAAAAAATGTCAAATGATGAGGAAGTCTGTGCAATCAATATAGATTTTTCATTGTTTTTATAAAAGAGTGGAAGAAAAATAAAAACCAAAAGTTATTTTTACTTTTATTTAAAAACACTAAATGCTTTAGTGAATGTGTGTAGATACTTTTCAAGTTATTGTATGATTTTTCTTTATTATTTTCACTTCTATTTGTTTATTATTTTTTTACTTGAATTGTGTTGGTTGCTTTAACACAGCAAGGGTGTTTCTTTTTTGCATTGTAAACTTTTTATATAGTATTGATATTGTGAATTGTGTCGTCAATTATCGATAGTATACGTTATATAATAGTTTGCAAGCTTTTTTGCCATTTTGTTATGCTCATCTTGATATTTCGGTTTATCTCGGACATTTACACCTCATTGTTCACTTACCGACTGGCGACATTTCAGGCACAGAACCCTGGTACGGCCCCTCGATGAACTGCGGTGGATTGTCGTTGATGTCCTGCACTTTGATGATGAACTCTGACGGAGGCTCCAGGGGCTCATTGGTGTCTCGGTTGATGACCTGTGCCGTGAGCGTGTACTCCGCCTTCTCCTCGCGGTCCAACCTCTTCATGGCGTGGATGTCGCCTGTCAGCTCGTTGATGGCGAAGATCGTTCCTGCTCCTTCTCCAGCCAGAACGTACCTGATGTTCGTATTTCCCACGTCTAGATCCGTGTGGAGCTGCAAACAAAATAAATCACATATTCAGCTGAGTATTTTACATGGTGCAATCCAGTACCACCTCAAACATGGATTATATAGGAAAATTGAGTGCACTCATTATAAATACTACATAATACCATTGAATTAATAATAAAAATAATAAAAAATAATAATATAATTATTATTAATATTATTATATTTATTGCACAACTAATTTAAAATAAAAATAGCACACATGTACACCCCTAAAAAATCATGTTTTAGTAAAACACAATTTGTTTTGCTTCTATGCACAAAATGCTGTCACTTATCTAATGTTACATGATAGTGGGTATTATTTATGCACAGCCCTGTTATCCTAATCAATTGTCCAGCAGCTTTATGATAATAAACAGTGTACAATCCTAAAATAATTGCCATGAGACAGAGACACAGATGCAAACGAAGAGTGTGACAGAGAAACAGACAGAGAATGACATATACAGACAGTGATACAGAAAGACAGACAGAGAATGGAACACAGAGACAGACAGAGAGTGAATCAATGAGACAGACATGGGGAGAGACAGATAAACAGACAGAGAAATAGACAAAGTGGAGTGTTGAGACAAAAAAATATACAGAGAAAAAAAACAGAAAGACACATAGTGAGCTGGAGAGTGAGACAGAGACGTAGACAGAGAGTGAAGCAGAGAGACATAGAGTAAGACAGAGAGTAAAGCAGAGAGACACAAAGTGAGACAGAGAAGTAGACAGAGAGTGAAACAGAGAAGTAGACAGAGAGTAAGGCAGAGAGACAAGAGTAAGACAGAGAAGTAGACAGAAAGTGAAGCAGAGAGACAGAGAGTGAAGCAGAGAAGTAGACAGAGAGTAAAGCAGAGAGACAGAGAGTGAGACAGAGAAGTAGACAGAGAGTAAAGCAGAGAGACAGAGAGTGAAGCAGAGTGAAGCAGAGAGACAGAGAGTGAAGCAGAGAGACAGAGAGTGAAGTAGAGAGACAGAGAGTAAGACAGAGAAGTAGACAGAGAGTAAAGCAGAGAGACAGAGAGTGAAGCAGAGAGACAGAGAGCGAGAGAGAAGTAGAACGAAAGTAAAGCAGAGAGGCAGAGAGACAGAGAGTGAGACAGAGAAGCAGACAGAGAGTGAAGCAGAAAGACAGACGAGGGAGTTCCTATCTAATCGGACCTCCTGCTGCTTAGACAATGCAGACCCCACACTGTCCAATCGGGTTTAAACCCCTCGTCCATCAAGCGAAAGCATTAGTGCTGGGATTGGAGTGGACTACGGTGGAGTGTTTCTAACATGCCCGTGTTTTATCATGACAGCTGAATTGCTCGATCGGCTCGACAAAAGCTCTAAAGGCCAAACAAGGTCCTGTGCTTCCAGGCAGTGTTTAGATTCTCCATCCAGGCTGTCCATCATTCACTCTTTTATCTATCTGTCTGCCTGTCTCTGTATCATTCTTTTCTCTTTCCCTCTCCCTGTTGGAGATCAGAATGCTTTGGATAAAGTGAATTTTTTTTCTTTCCATCATAGAGTTGGAAGAGTTCGGCTTAGTTTATGCAACGACGGTACACAATAATGTTATACAAAATGTTTAACAATATATAATAAAAAACAAAACGAAAGAAACTTCTCCCACAAAGAAAAAACAGTGCACAGTCCTCCTGCACACAGAGTCGGTGCTCCATCAAGATATGGTTTACGTGGTTTGGAGTGGAAGATCATAAATAGCCTGCTATGGAGCTCTGACCTCAACCGGACTGAACACTTTTGGGATGAATTAGAACGCTTACTCCCTGAGTAACATCCTTGTGGCTTATAAAAGCAAATAGGTGCAATGGGATGTTCAAAAAGAAAAAACAAATCTCATATTCAGATGTCCACAAACTTTTCTCTATATAGTGTACAGTATATGCTGAACAAAAGCATACAGGTGTTACATTTAGCTATAAAACTAGAGTATGAAAGCTAAGCTAGTTTTGAAGACAAGGCGAGGGAGGCGAGATTGAGATGTTTTGGACACGTGCAGAGGAGGGACATGGGGTATATCAGTAGGAGAATGCTGAGGATGGAGCCACCAGGCAGGAGGAAAGGAGGAAGGCCAAGGAGGAGGTTTATGGTTGTGTTAAGAGAAGACATGCAGGTAGTTGGTTTGAAAGTGTGTGTGTGTGTGTGTGTGTGTGTGTGTGTGTGTGTGTGTGTGTGTGTTTAATAGTCATCCTCATAGACCTGCAGCACCAGATCAGTTTTATTTTAATCAGTGTCTATAAACAGTAGGTGGTTCAGGGAAAAGACTGAGGTGCTCCTAAGGACCAGAGAATACAGTAATGAGAAGGTAAACCATTTCAGTTATCAACTATCCAGTACTTGAAGTCAAAGGTCAGACACAACAAATTCCAGAATGATGAATCAGAAAATAATACCTATCAAAGAAAAAGCTAGAATGAAATCAACAATAAGACAAAACGACAGTAAAAACACTAAAGTACTATTCTGATGTCACATGAGAGTTACACACGAGGGCATAGTTTTGTGTGTGTGTGTGTGTGTGTGTGTGTGTGTGTGTGTGTGTGTGTGTGTGTGTATATGTTTTGTCTGTAAATACACTCATACAAGCAAAAAACATTGAGGACTGAATAATTAATAATATTCTCACAATATTTGAATCATTGTCTTAAGGAGGCAATTACTTACTGTATGCAGAATGCAGAAGCATGTTTTCTTTCCAATTAGAATAGTATGATAAAATCTACACATTGCACACACATCAGAATTCATTCATTCAATTCTGTGCAATTCTGATTCTAAACTGGATCAGGTGCTATTCTGTGTGCTGCTGAATAATGAGTGTGAAAGCCATTTTGTTTATTTAACCCACTGGTTAATGTCAGAATATGTGAGCACTATTTAAGCACTAATATAGTGGTGATGAATGAAATAGCTTTTAGACTTCATTCAGTTTAGAATGAAAAGGTGTGTATTTTCTGATTTGTATCAGCTTTGTGTTTATGGCGGTGGTCTAGATGACTGCAAATGGTAGCTAAGGAGTTGGTAGCTAAGTGGTTAAGGCATTGGACATTGGACAGGTGGGTCAAAATCCCAGGACAACCTCGCTACCACTGCTGGGTCCTTGAGCAAACGCCTTAATCCTCAATTGCCCACTTGTTATTCGGTCTGAAAAAGGGAATACACCAAAGGGCTTAAAAAAAATATCTTAAAATTAAACATTGTAATTAACTCCATTTCAGACAGCTTTTAAGAAATCTGGCAACCTCATAGGTTTATAGGTGATTTTAGTGAACATGGAGCTTAAGATTTAATAAATAAATTTAAGTACATGTATAACCCAACTCTAAATACCAGGAACTTTCCCCATGCAAATATTAATTTTGCTTCAGAACTTAAGTAAGTACTTAAGTAAAACTAGAACAGGAAGTAAAACAACAGAACATGTGGATTTGTGTCAATTAATAGCAGTGTTACCATTTTTAGCAGTTTAATATCACACAGTACCAAAAACAGGAGGTGTCTTAAGGGACTTTACACCAAATGAGTAAACAAAGCTGTATTTTTTCATATCCTTTCTAAATTAGATGTGAGCTCCCAGAGAATGCAGGGGGTTCGAAGGGAGGGACACTTGCAAATTTTGTTGATGCTCAGCACTTGTTTGAAACGTGACCCAAGACAACAGCCATTAAGATATTAGAAAAGGTGTTTTTTTTTTTGTGCGTAATTTTATTTTTTAAGGACATTCTCTTCAGAAAACTTCAATTCTATTTCCTGGCCTAGAAACACAGCGTCCTGGTGGGATTTGGGGCACTGGGGAACATGGTAACAAGGCAAATGTGTGCGAGCGCTAAAATCCAGACATCAAGTAGCCGGCGCAGTCGTTTTATAAGCGTATTTTCATGCATATGTTGTCTCAAAGGTGCTGTTCTAAGACACTGACAAAGCACATTCGCTTAAATTGTCACACCTTGCACTTTTGTTCTCCTAATTGTGCCATCATTCCATATGAAAGATCTATCTCATTAACACGGCAACTTCACAACAATCTCACTGCTATGAAAACCCTTTAAATGAGCCCAAATTAATGATATGCCTTCTCCTTGCTGTGCGTTGTCTTCTCCTTCTTCTCACACAGACATATTGTTCCTACTTATATATTGGATTTCTCAATAAAAAATAAAAAAGGATTTTAATTTGCTAGATTGGCATGCTCGGGTACTGATTATTAATCAGAGAGGAAATAATAAAACATTAATAGGTGATATCTCACAGGTCCTTTTTCAGCGCCTTATTAACGGTGGCCTTCGGGTCTGCGCTCACACCAGACGCGCCGATCTTTTAATCTCAATGTACAAACATTCAGGTTAAATCACCGCTCTCAGGGGAAAGAGTCATTATCCCGGTTGCCTAGGCAACGTCACATGCTAACGCTTGCATGTCGAACTGATTCAATTGAACATGAGAAAAAGAGGAAGAACACAGGCTTCTCATCTTAACCTTGATCACAAGGTTACTAAAACTTTACTTTTGTCACCGCAAGGAATTAAGAGCGCTGAAAGTGAAGAAGGAGAGCAGTTCCACATAAATCACGCCGGGACTGAAAAATGCTTTATTTGCCACCGGGAGCGTGTCTCTCTGTAAGAAGCAGCATTTAAGCAGCTCACGTCTGTTCATTAGCGCCGGTGCGAAGCCGAGAAGACCTAAATCTGCCTACGCGCCGGTGCAAAGCAGTTTAGCGAGTGTGTCATTGTGTTGGTTGTGTGAGAACGGTGCTGGGTTTTTTATCGTCCTCCCCGCTGCAGAGCTCTCCAGGAGATTTTACTGTCAGCTCAGGAGGAAATATGACAACCAACGCCATCGCAACGGCTTTACGACGGCCCGAGAAGCAATCACCAGGGCTGTAACGAGCGACTCTCCAGCCTAACACGTCGTGTTAAGCCCTGCACGATGAATTAACGACTTCGCTTCTTGTCGGAGCCAGAACGAGTGATCAGGGTTCCTGACTGTGTATGTGTAAGTGTGTAGGGGAGTGGAGGGGGTTCAAGGTGGTGGAGAGAGAAGGTTCTGATCAACCACGATGAAACCATCACGCTCACTACATCGCTTCATGTGGGGCTCTGACGCTCCACCTGAGGCTCGATTAGGCTCGGATTAAAGCTCGCCTGCTAAGTACCGTGTGATCAGTGTGTGTGTGTTTGTGTGTCTTTCTGTAAGTACACTCACTCACATTCCCACTAATGCAAGTGGAAATCTTAACAACTTCAAGACCAGCTGGGCAAAAGATGAAAGCATCTCATGCAGAGACGGTAATTTTTATTAAAGCTAAGCATGCTAGCTTGACCAAGGAGGCGTTTCTTTACAATTTGTACCACAGCATGTTTAAATATTCAAACCTGATAATGGTTCCTTTTAGAACACTGGTTGCATGAATGCAGCTCTAAGTGAACCGGAAGGTCATGACAGGACTCTCTTGAGATGCAGTTAGAAGCTTAGAGCCTGTAACTCTCCAGAGAACTAGAAGTCTAACCAAAGCCCAGCATTTGGTCATTTCAGGTACGGTTCAAAGGGGTTTTCTAAAGGTTCTACATGAAATATGTTCCAACAGGACACTTTCTAGAGCTTTTTATTGTAGAGGTCTATTTAAACTGTAAGGTTTCTCCAGAGGGACACACTGAAAAACCAGTCAGGCAATCTAAACATCAACCTGTGAAAGAACCAGCATTCATCTGCACTATAATTTATATTTCATGTCCAGCTAGGAGAACCTGACAGGCTGCAGGAATCGATAAAGCCGTAGCATGAGACAGAGTCATCATGTCATTTTGTGTCTTCTTTGAGAAGACCTACAGCAGCATCCTCTTTCACCTGTGCATTCAGACTGAGTGATGCTCGAGTGCCAGATATTGCCAAAATGTTGTGAATACAAGGAACAGATGACTCATAGCCATTACATGAGATGCTCATCTATTCCGGGAATCAATTTCCTCCGCGAGTTTGTCCGCTGGGAAAACGATTAAATCACCCAAGGCGTCTTCTTTATTCCTGAGAAAATCCTCGCAGACGCATGTGCTCGGACTTGTCGTGATGGCTTAATGACACCAGCCTTAAAACATAATCAGAATTCTGCAGCTTTACTGTCACATTGTCTATCTATCTATTTATCTATCTATCTATCTATCTATCTATCTATCTATCTATCTATCTATCTATCTATCTATCTATCTATCTATCTATCTATCTATCCATCCATTCATCCATCCATCTATCCATCCATCCATCCATCCATCCATCCATCCAGATGTATTACAAGAACATTACATGCCAGATGCAGTGTAGATGTGGTATCTTAGTGATTAAGGACTTTGACTCTTGATTATAAGGTCATGAGTTCAAATCCCAGCATAAGCAAACTGATAGTGTTGGGCCCTTGAGCAAGACCCTTAACCCTTGTGTAAATCAGATACACTTTATTGTCAAAAGATTGTGGACACATGGACATAAGTAGGGTATGTGCTATTTGAGCATCGCATTTCTCAATCCGATCCAGTTTGCTCTTATAATTGTGGACAATTGATTTTTATCAGCCACAAGGGTATGAAATTAGGGTCAAGTTCATCCCAAAAGGTTTTTGGTAGTGTTAAAATCAGAGCTCTATAGCGAGCCACTCAAGATCTTCCTCACCAAAGCATGTACAGCATATTTTCAAGAAGCTCGAGTGAACACAAAATTTTATTATACTGCATTTAAACACATCCTATACAATTGTGTCCTCCAGATTTGTGCTATCAGTTTGAAGAAGAAATACATATGACAGAAAAGGTCAGGTGTCCCAATATTTTTGTCCATATAGTCTACTGGTGAGTTTCTCTGGATAAGGGCTTCTGCCAAATGATGTACATGTACATCAATAATGCATAAACATTACAGACAACATTTTAATATTCATGCTTATTATTTTATGTCATGTATAGGAGCATATATCATGTATAGAAGTGAATGCCATGTAAAAGGCAGAGGCAGATGTGAGTGACGATATATTATCTAACATAAAAGTAAGCACAAAAAAACATTGATAAAGTGCTAATAAACTAAAGTCCTAGATCCGAACACCAGCCCACCAGAGCTAGTGTGAGCAGGCAACAAACAAGGAAGAGAAAAACATGAATGGCAATGACAATACAATTTTAATTACCGTAAATGTAAATTAGGAACACAAACAAAGTGACATGGTACATTGAAATACATTACATACAGTGTCTTATGGAAGACACAAATTCCTGTCTATAATCCTGATTTTCTTTTAGTTTTTTGTTTGTTAAAGTTAGTCTGACATGTTCTTGTGTATAAAAAAAAAACAAAAACAACATACAGTATTTTTAAATGTAATGCATTTTAATGCACTGCCAAGCTGCTCTGTAGAATGATATTTTATAGATAGTCGAAAAACCTTCCTTTCTCTTGTGTAAATCTTCTACTATGAGATATCAACCAGAAATCAAGGCAAAAATAAAACACAGAACGATCAAACGCAATGTTTCGTCTCAGCGCTTAGCGATCTGATTAGTCTACCTGTGTGTGCTGGATTGACTTTCATCAGGTCCAGATGGAAGCAGTAGCACGTCTAATTTGATACAAGACTTGCTTATGATGTAGCGTTAGCTTAGCGCAGATGGCACAGCTTGCCCTCCTGATTCATGTTTCGTCGCGCCCCCCCCCACCTCCCTCCCGGAGCTGAATACTGAAGGAGTGAATGAAGTGTGTCATGCTGGAAGATTCGACTCGTTTCCTCCGTTATAACGTGCTGTGCTTTCACACACAGGAGTGACAACAGTGTGAGCAACACGTCAACTTCTGTGGCCATTAGCTTCTTGGGCTATAACGCTCAAACCACAAACCAGGATTTTAACCTGAACTTATTCAGAATCTGTCATACACAGTGTGTAGCTTTATTTATATATTATTATCTGCTTACTTGCTTATTTACTTGATATGAAAACTTTAGTGAAATTTGAGACGAATTCATTAGAGAATTTATAACTTGTAACCAGGCCTCTAACCTGACGTTTCTTCTACTTGTTTTTTTTTTTTTAATTGTCAAATAACTTTTACTCACTAATGCAACCTTAGGATTGTTTTGAAGAATTTGTTTTTTATTACCTATTACCCCACAGTGCTGATAAATACTCTCTCCTGATTGGCTAGAAAAAGTATTTATATATATGTCAGTGTAAAACCCTTTGGGGCATGCTGTTATGGGAAAATAATCGATGATTATTTGAGGTGTGTGTGATGAAGCAGAGTCACTTCCAGAAAAAGTGTTTTTTTACATACAGTATGAGCCTTTTTCTGAGTTTTATTCCTCTTATACGAGCAGGTTTTCTACTTATACAGCGAGTTTCCTACAAATCTATCAGATTGATCAATTTATAGTTATATTTAACTTGGACCACTGACAGTTACAAAGTGCTGAAACTAAAGACTCCTTTTATAAATGTTACTCAACAGTGTCTTCTAGAAATACAATCTACACCTAATACCTGCAAAGAGGTTCTAATGCAGGGTTCGGATAGAACTTTCTCTTCTTATTTCTTTGTGGACGGTACAAATCAGCTTGAACTGTTTGTACCCAAAATGACCAAAAAAAGATTCCATGATTCTTAACGTAAGAACCCTATTTGAAGCAGATGGACGTAACTCTCCGCAAGGCCACCCGTGGGGTTTAAAAATGGCCTGTCGGTGTCTGTGTTTGTTATTTTTTTGTGTATCTCTGCAGTTTGGCTCGGTCATTAGCTATGCAAATAACCTCTCTATCTCTCTTTGGCAGATGCACCCTGCCTGGTGTTCTGGTGTAGCTGAAATAATTATGCGCTGTTCCCTGACGTGTCACTCGTCCGTCCCTCCTGGAGGTTCCACGGACAGAGGAAGCGTTTCCGCTGTCTCCTACAATGTGGAATTACCGAGAGCTGTGTTTTAACATGTCACGTTGAGAGCAGACAGATTCTGGCAACGAGAGGATCTTTTGTCTCTGTGTGTGTGTGTGTTGTCTTTGTGTGTGGGGGTGTGTGTGTGAGTGTGATGTTCTCAGCATTGTACGTGACATTTCGTAGTAGTGGAAGCTTATTGTATGGCCCATCAAACGTGAAGGATGAAATAATTAATAAACATTGCAGTATGAAGCGCTGCCCTCAGCTGCACTCTGGATTTGTCACTGTTAGAATTGTCATAAAGACTTCATAACACATGCATGTGTGCTGAATAGCATACTATGGTTTATAAGGTGCAATATCAGTAATGTACACACGACCATCTCTATGATCTGCATGTAGGAACAGATGCTAATAAAAGGTTTTATAAATAAACTACACTTCAATCAAGCTTCATAATTAGCCCTGAGTGATCCACAGAAACCCAATCTGGATGAATTATCTGTGTTTCCTTCTGGAATGGATACAATCTGTAGGTTTACTGTTTTAATTCATTGTTTCTATTAAGGAACATCTAAAAGATCTGTAAAGGACCGTTAATTAATTAATTTTTTTTTTTTTTTAAACTCAAAAAGTCCCAGATATGAGTTCTTTTTTTAAATCTAGGAATTTAAACCATCCAAACACCCTCTGAGGAACCATTCTGGTGTGAATGCTTTTACCCCAGAAAAGCTCTTAAAAACTTTTCAAAAAACTCATGTTAATTATCAAATAAACCAAGTACAGAGCTTGTTTTCTAATTTTCTACATGTTTTACTACAGTTAACTCATGCATTGTTCTGTCAAAGTAATTCGGGTGTGTGACGGTCATTGTTTTGTGAACATTCACAGGGTTTTCATCTTTAAAGCAGGGTTCTACTGGGAACTCTTTCTAATATAAGAATTATACTGTAGGCTTCCATGTGGAACATTTAATGGTTCACATCAAGAGTATTCACTATTAGGAAATAGATTTTTTTTTTTGTCTTTGAAACAACTTAAGACTTTGGAACAATATGTGGAAAATGCAAGAAAAGAAACCCACAAGGGCGTTACTTCAGGACTTTGATGATTGAAGGAGAACAATGTGAATTAAGAGCTTATTTGAAAAAATAAAAACCTTTCCAAATCCGAGGGAGGTTGATGAGAAACTGTGCAAGGTTAAACACAACAACAAAGGCAAACAAATCAGTCATGATGATAGTGGTGATGATGATGATGATGATGATGATGATGGTGGTGCTAGAGCCCAATAAAGACAAAGAAGTGAACACAACTTAAATTTGTAAACTCTCTTCAAAAAATATTCACGTTGTATCACTGTTCCAAAAACACAATAAATGGGGGGTTAGGGTTTGATTTTTGGAGGATTTACTTTTTCTTTTAGAGCCAACATTCTAAGACCAATATTATAGACTGGAAAACAGAAACCTTTAATCCTTTTAAATCAGCTTCCAGAAAGCTTCTGGAAGCTTGCAGTGAAACAAAGGCATGAAGAATGTAAATCCTTATAACACAAATGTTGGAAAACAAATTCAATCATAACCACCTTAGAAGTTGGTTAAAATGTGAAAAAAAAACATCAGCTAAGCTAAGGCATTATAGAAATGCCAGAACCATAAACAAGACACATAAAAGGGGAAGAATCTTCAGAAATGACAGAAACCTTCATTAGGTTGTAACACTACATAAAAAAATAAAAAGTGAAACACATGTGCTTTTTGAACTAAGAGATCTAGTAGCAGTAACTGTTCCCTTCACTTGAACTTGGAGGCTTAAACCTGTTAAGCATGACCGTGTGGCTGCACACAAAGCCAGCTCCATCAACATACAGTTGGAGTGGAAGATCTTGTGTGGCCAGAGCTCAACCCAATAGAATAATTGTGGGATAAATTGGAACTCTAACTGCACCCCAGGGCTCCTCACCCTACATCAGTACCTGACATTACTAGAAGACTTGAGGCTAAATGAGCACAAATTTACAAAAAACACACTCCATAATCGAGTGGAAGATCTTCCCTGAACAGTGGAGGTTATTATAAGAGCAAATGGGCACTAAATGTGTATTAAGATGTTTAAAAACAAATATAAATCTTAGGGTCAGGTGTCTGCAAACTTTCTGTATTTAATCTATCAGTAGGAAAACCAGAAGTCATTCAAAGAAGATTTAAAAAATATTTTTTTACCCACAAAAGAAAACACTAAATTATTCCAATGTTGTTCATCTTGGCAAGACTTAAAAAAAGGTGCAATCAAGATTTTTCAAAGTAGAATGTAGAAAGCCAGAAACAAAGAATTATTGGGAAACTATTCCAGAATATAAATCCCTAAACCCATGTGAATGGTCTCTGGGGAGCCCACAATTTCCATTTTTTCAAATCGTGATTTAATAAAGAACATAAAGATAAAAAAATCTAAATACAAAAAAACGACATTCGGAAAACTTTATAAAGGCTTTTGGTTGGGTATTCTGAAGAAATGCTTAAAAGTTCTTTAAAGATCTTTAAAATAGTCTTTGGTTCCTCTTAAAAAGAAAAAGTATGCAGGCTTCCCCATTTACAACATTGTTCCAAACATAATATAAACCAAAATATTCAAAAAATATGAGGAACTAATGAAGAACCCTGAAATGAAGGATTTCTCTATAAACCGGTGTACAATGCAATAACCATTTATTGCATTTATTAACAAATTTATTAACAGAATTCACAATAAAGTCAAACATGTACAGTTACTAAGTATTTCTTTTACAGGCATGTTTGCTCTTGTGTGTGTGTTTGACAGACAGAAGAATGAATGAGATGTGAAAGAAAAGATCCACAGTAGTCATCAATCTCAGTGCAAGCACTCGTCGTCCTTCACCACCTTCATTTCATCAGCACCTGACGACTTTCTGCTTAATGAATGAGTTAACGATCGTTATCTGGAATGTTCTCATCGGTGTCAGAATCTTCTGATTAAAAAAAAAACGGAAAAATGAATAAATCATAGCAAATGAGACAGTAAGGATCAACGGCCCATTAGAGAAAAAAAAAAGATTGCACCTGATTATGTTCTAATAAACAAACAAAACAAAAATAAATCTAATTTCTATTCAGTTATTTTTCATTCTAAAGAGATGACTTCAATTTTAGCTTGAAACTGGATGTATGTCACTTAATTCAGGCCGGGTTTAAAATCTAACTGCAGTAAACTTTTAGTGATTCAGTGGTTAAACTTTTACTGTGGTTGATTGTTATTATTATTATTATTATTAAATACACTCACAAATACATTCACATAAGTATTGGGACACCTGACCTTTTTAGCCTTATATGTTTTTTCTCAAACTGTTTTCTCAAAAAGTTGGAAAGCAGACAGTATGTGATGTATTTGGATGTGGTAGCATAACATTTTCCCTTCTCTTAAATTAAGAAACCCGAATCTGGTTCAAGCATGACCCTTGTGCACAAAGCCAGTTCTATGAAGATTGGGTTTACACACGTTAGATAGAAGATCTTGGAAGTTCCCATAGAGTTGTAGAGCTCTGTCCCCCACTCTATCAGACTCCTTTGGGATGAATTTGAACGCTGATTGTGCCCCAGGCCTCCCCATTCTACATCAGTACCTGATTTTACTAATCTAGTGGAACATATTCACACCAGGGTGTAGGTTATTAAAACAGCAAATAGGGACTAAACATTGATAGTGATGTTTTAGAAGCTCATATGAATTTAATAGTCAGGTTTTCTCTAAATATTTTCCCTTGTTTTGTTGTTTGTTTCTTTGTTTGTTTGTTTGTTTGTTTGGCTTGATTTGACCTCATTATAAACTTTTGCTAGGTTTTTTGTCTTCAAAACCAGCTAGCAAATAATTTAGTAATAAAATTATATGTCAGCAATGATAATACACAACTACATACATAAGTATATACACACAAATGTAAGTGTTTTTATTTTTTATTACAATTCATCCATAGGTCAAGTTGTTTCAATGTATTTAAAGCATTTGTCAAGAAGAATTATGTATTGTGTGAGCATGTGTCAATGTAGCAGCAGGCTGAGGCATAGGTTCAATGTGAATTGTTATTCTCAAAGTTTAAATATAACTTCCTGAGGAATTGCAGCTCATGCACAGAGCAGCATCCGACACCACTAACCTGACAAACTTTAATCCGTTGCTAGCCGTTGACCCACAGAATCCTGACCCCTACTTAAAGACACTCATACTAGGACTATAGTAATATTTAATTGCTCTGATTCAGAAAGAAAATACTGCTAGTCAACTCGTTCTAACTCTCATTTTCTGTCTTCAGACAACTCCAACCCCCCCCCAACCCAAAGGCATTTAGTTTCAGAAACCCAATAATATCAGCATGTTGTTGCAGAACATGTTTTAGTTGGAGAAAGCGAAAAAGTGCTCTGGTCTTTGTCCAGCTAGGCATGCCATAAATCTGCAGATATGCTACAGAGCGGCAAAGCACAGCCCAAGGGAAGCCAGACAGGACATGCACTGGAAGGCTTGTGATTATTTTTGTTTTTGCCGACGAGGAGTTAACTCAGGAGAAAGCCAGAGGGTTCAGCTGGATGCTGGAATGACTCAAATCATTTGTCTTCTTGTCGTTCATACATACCCTGTTAGAATAGTTGGACGCAGAACTTACATTTTCCTCCAGCTCTGACACATCCAAAGTGTTTCAGAATGGTGCCTTATAAGGGCAGACAAGAAGACAAAAAAGTATAAAACACCAGGATGGCTGAGGAAGCAACATTTGTTTACAATT
The DNA here is from genome assembly GCA_024362625.1 of Silurus asotus. Lineage (NCBI taxonomy): Eukaryota > Metazoa > Chordata > Actinopteri > Siluriformes > Siluridae > Silurus > Silurus asotus. The sequence continues at coordinate 672,770 of MU527382.1, forward strand.
TTTTACTGGGTTTGTTAGCTAGCATCTCCAATGAAAAGCACTAGCAATTCACCTTGGTGTATGTATAATTAAAGTGTGTACTTGCATTCACTCTCTCATTGTCCAGAGCTCGACCGTAGCCAATTGCAATTATGCTAAATGTAGTGTGCATAAACAAAGCAGAAATACTCTATGCACATTTTGGTAGCAACGAAAAGGTTCATATGACTGTCATCAGACTTTTCTTGAAATGCTGTCCAAAAGCAGACGGTTTCTGTTTTATTATTATTATTATTATTATTATTATTATTATTATTATTATTATTATAATTATTATTATTATTATCATTATTATTATTATTTAAAATACTATTCAAATGACAAAGAAAAAGTTTAATGCACAAATATGTTGATACTATTTATTATATGTATATGTTATATATAATTTATTATTAATAATGCATATAACACTATGCAGTAAATATTGGTTTGTAAAAGCAAATCAGAATTTGGGCTAAATTCTGCCGAGAATGCAAGTTGTGTGATGAGAAATTATTCCAGGGGTAAATAAAAAAAAAATCTCCTGAACCATTAAAAGGAGGTAAAATAACAAATCTTTCTGACAAGGAGACACACTGAGGATCGTTGTTTCCTCCAGTGTGTTCTCCACCTAGGTTTCTTTGCCTGGTATCAGTTTTATATATATTTTTTCATTAAAGTCAGCTTTTCCACAGCGCCCTCGATTGCTGCTCTTCTCATTATCAGCTTCCTCAGGATGAAATAATAAAGCACATAAGAACAGATTCAAAACAGAGCTCTCATTGATTCTCTGTCTGCCTCTTTTCTCTTTTATAAAAGAAATACCCAGAGCGGGCTTTATCATTTTAAGATATAAATGCTGAGATTCAGACAGCATTAGTGTTGTTCCCTCTGCATGCAGATGAACTGGGTTTTGACTCGAGTCTCAGGAATGGCCTGTCTTTAAATGCAGAGTTATACTGAAGCACTAACATCATCACACACTCACGTGGTTGAAGTGAATGCCAGCAGAACATCTGATTACCCTCTCAACATAACGCAGTATACATGAGAGCACCATACCATTACGCCATGAGGTGACAACTTCAGTAACATTGTACAGTTAACAGTAACAGTTATTGTAAGTACAATACTTGTGTTGAAAGAGTCATATATTAACAGCATTCAAAAAATTACACATTTGAATTTTTTATTTTTTTATCTTGTGGGCGGAGTTAAAAACAGTGCATGATTAGATTGGACACATGTTCTGTAATTTGGCTATTGCATTCATCTCAGTATTTCAACTCATCATAGAAGTCATTATTAATATTATTAGTGAAGGAATTAAACAAACAATCAACCGATCCACAAGATAGATACACATACATACATACATACATACATACATACATACATTACCTGCATGGACAAAAGTTTGCGGACGTCTGACCATTTATATGTGCTTTAATTCTACACTATTCTACATGCTTCAATAGATTTTGGAGTGTGGTTCGGAAGATCTGTGAGTGTTAGTGGCCACATGGATATATAAAAACTCAGGTATTGATGTAAGGTGAGAAGACCTGGGGTGAATTTACCATTTTAATTTATATGGTGTTCAATAGGGTTCAGGTCAGGTTCTATGGTGTGCCAAACCCAATTGTGTGCCCCCAACTTTGTGATAATAGTTTGGAGAAGAAACACATTTGACTGGAAAAGTAAGGTGCCCCGATAGCTTTGTTCATTTAAAGAAGACACAGTGGAAATTGATGTTTCTGTTGCTTTGCATCATTGCAGTTAGATGTTGAACCTGCTGCCTATAGAGCGTAGCTGAACAGTTTTATAAATACCACAAAGACCACATGCTTTACCCGTCAACAAAAACCTGACAGACACACTACACAGATCTCCGCTGCAGAGAGATATTTGTAGTTTGTGCTTTTTTAATCAAAAACTAGATTTTGAAAAAGTGGCAAAAAGGAGTGTGTGAAACATCGCTCCAGTGCTGCTAAGTTGAGACACACACACACACAGATATTCAATGAGAACAAAGTTTTCTGAATTTAATAAATGCAGTGAAAAACGATTGAAATGCAGCTTTTTCATTGCCGAAGTTATTTGCATTCCTTTAAATAGATTTAACATTGATATAAAGTGTAACGTGAAGATGTTAAGAAGTGTTATTTCCTGTTTCTGTCCTTATGAAGTATAAACTGACTTTCCAACACCCTCCATCCTACACACACACACACACACACACACACACAGAGAGCACATATCTAATTGAAAAACGAGGGCAGAAATATTTGTCTTTTCATGTGCTCAGAATAAATTTGTGTTTCCGAATCAAATCTCATCCCGGTGTTTACGGGTCCAAAACAGTGTCTCATTAGCGGAGACAGTCTTCATTTCCTCACGCAAAACAGGACGAATGAATCGCATGGCTACGTTTTTAGAATGCATTATGCATTCAGGAATGAACTCAGTGTCATTTTGGACATCAAACAAAAGCGCCACAGGTCACTGGAAGAGACAAGTACCACAGTCAAGATAGAATTTTTTTATTTTTTTTTTTTTTGCATAAAACCCACCACTGTGTCTATTTATGCAGCACATATTGTCCAATTTGTTCTCAGAACACGGGCTCCGGAAAATGTGTAGGAATGCTAATGAGCAACAAAAGTCTGTCGAATCCGGTAAATCCATATAAAAAAACTACAATACTCCTGTATATCAGCTATTTATGATGATGATCATCATCATCATCAGCATCTTTTGGATAATAATCCTAATCATTACCTTCCCACTGTGGGTGTTTCCAAAACCATATCCCCTATATATTCTATAAGGTACATCAATAGCATCAGTTCACAGCATGCATGTCCCAGACCACACACCCCATCAATAATACAGGCCACGTAAACATCATCATCGGTCCAGTATGAATGTCTCCCAAACCACACTCCCGATTTACTATAGAGTTCACTGTGGGATGTCCCAACTGTACACCCCATTAACTATATAGGCTACATAACATCATCAAACACCACTATCACTGTGGCCTGGCCCAAACCGTACAACATATGTGCTATAAATTAAAAAAAGAAAAAGATCAGGTCATCTGGGGAATGTCCTAATCCTCACTGCGTATTCACTACATATTCTCCACATAAACATAAACATATGGACTATGTATTCAATCTACATGACTATAAACTCCATCATTAGTCCACTGGGAAGGTGTCTTTTTAGGCCAAACTCTATTCAGGCTACTGTGACCATGTCCCAAACCATACACACTATTACCTCTAGATATCACTGTGTGTGTTTACACACTAAATAGAGATGGTAAACCATTCACCCTCTCCCTATATAGTCTACATAAACCTCACTTCACTGTAGGTGTGTTGTATTCAACCTTTTGGTCATATGTCATCTTACTAGAAGACTCTAAAAAGAATGCAGCTCTAATGCTAATGCTAGCAGGGTGAGATTGAATCGGTGCTAAAGGTCAGAGCGATAGATCACAAAGGCGAGACGAAAAGTTGTAAACTTCACTTCATGCACTAGAGCCCCAAAATGTCAGTGCACTACCAGGAACTGGTGATGGGAGACATTTATAACATTGCTCACTCATACGGCCTATATAGTGACTCGGGTGTGTGGTTTGGGACATGTCCACTGTGGACTGATGATGATGGACTATTTATAATGGTGCATGTGCCCTCTATATTGAAAAGGGTGAGCAGTTTGGGACACATCCACAGTGGACTTAAGATGATGAAAGTATTGTAACAGTGTTTATGTGCCCTATATAGTGAATAGAGTATGTAGTTGTGGACACATGGACTGATGATGGCTATGTGGCCTTTGCAGTGAATAGGGTTTGTGGTTTGGGACATGTCCATAGGGGACTGATGATGGTTATGTGGCTAATGTAGTAAATACAGTGTGTGGTTTGGGACAAATCCACATCAATAAAGATTAGAGTATGTAGTTTGGGACACATCCACAGTGGACTGATGATGATGTTTATGCATGCTATAGAGTAAATAGGGTGTGCTTTTTGGAACATGATTGCAATGAACTAATAATGGTGTTTATGCAGACTATATAGTGAATAGGGGACATGGATTTGGGCATGTCTAATGGAAGCTAATGGTGTTAGATGATTTAAGTAGTAAATAGGAAGCTCAATTTCCAAAGTGAACATGTAAATAAGTCCTCATAGTGAATGTGGGTGTGGTTTGGGGCACATCCACAGTGGCACTTGCAATGACGAGACATTAGTGATGGTCTGGAAATTCTAAATAAATTAAATAATGAATAATGTTGGCTATATTGTTAAAACTAGTGCACTAGTGCCCCCTGTATCATTACTTTAATAGTATGTGAGGATAGTGAGTGAACTAAATCAGGACACAACAGAGGAACAATCTGTAACTGTGTGTGTCAGTCAGACTGGATGAAATGTGACTTTCGAACTTTCTCCATCTCTTTTTTCTTCTCCATCGCCCTTTTCCCTCATTCGCTCGCTCCTTCTGTTTCAGTCACTTAGCCATGCACAGACATGGTGGAAGCTACAGAGTGGAAGTAGACAACACTCATCTGTCCATCAAATGCAGTCATGCAGAGGGAAGAAAGGAGGAGAAATCATCTCTCTCACGCTCTCTCTCTCTCTCTCTCTCTCTCTCTCTCTCTCTCTCTCTTTGTGTCTCTGTCTCTCTGCAGAGGATTGGATGGAGCTTGTACTGAACACCACATACACTTACATGGTTCACTCTGACAGCACTCCTGTATAAACTCTCACGGTGGTTGGGCCAAGTTTTCACGCAATAACTTATCCAAAAGCCGCAATCGCCTCTCTAAATTTCATGATTGTGAGGGATAAAATGGATTTCAGTCTCTTTTTTTTGTGGACAAGACTCTAAATCCTTCTCCACTTAAATGCATCTACAACAGGTTCTCTCCACACTTCACCACTTACATGTAAAGTCATTGCTAGCAAACTTCAAACTTCACAACTAATGGTTGCCATGGTTACAGCAGTAGAAGCTAGCTAGATGCTATTTTAACTGATTCATCCTACAGAAACAACATCTACACATTGATTTACCTTCATTTCTATTTTAGATCCAGAACCTTTTTAAAGTGATATAACCAGCAGGATTTGCTGTATCAGATAGAAACATAAAAAATTACTTGCAGAAGCCAGAGGCTGAGAATAAGACGTGCGTTTTTTTTTTTCTTTTTTGGATAATTGTTCTTCTCGTTTGCATAAATACAATTCTCTCCCTCCTTCCCTGTAAATGACTGTAACACGTTTCTACTGCTTTTTTGAGGGAAATATGTCTGATTTCTGCATATGTTTGCAGATGTTTACAGATTAAATAAATACTCCAAACAATGCAAAAATAAACACCGAGTGGGAAAATCACTTGTGAATAAATGATCATTTACTAAAATTTTTACATTTCTGCAAGTAGCAAAGGAAGGGGAAAAAATCCTTTCTCCATCAGATTTACAGACTTTTTGGGTTACTCTAATATTCTTTGTGTATGCTGAAAACAATTAATTGTAAAATATCAAGTGTAATTCACAACACATCTGATGTACACTTAGCCACGCCCACAAAACTCTTTTAATCAGACAGGCATTTTTACAGAGATCTTAAGGGCTTAGAAAACCTTTAAATAGTTATGTCCTTAACCATATATCTTAGTACTATTTAGTCCTTAATTAATTTGAGCAAACCAAGTAAATTTAATGTATTAATTTATTTATTTATGTAACTGAATCCTGATTGGCTAGTGACAAATCTGATTTAATTCAGAAATATGGGAACACAGTGACCGTGTTCTATCTTACAGTTCTCTTTCCATTCTCTGGTAGTGATGCAAATGATCCTCAATCTTTTTATAGTTGCTACCAAAAACAGGCACAATGTGTATGTGTTCATCAGACGCTTCAGAACAGAAACAACAAACGAACCAAACAGATAATGAACGACTCGAAATACTCAGCAACAATAAAAGGACAAAAATACATCTCTATCTGGAGATTTTGAGATTTGCCAATTTGCAGCAGACTCTCAAGCAACATGAAAGTGCTTTATCTCGTATATATATCACTTGACAATGCTGGTCAGTTTGTTTGTTTCAAGGCTCTCGAGTGAAACAGGACTGCAATGTCTGAGTTTTTTTAAGATCTTCATGTTAAAATCTGTAAAAAAAAAAAAAAATGTGTTCATAAATCCTTTTAATTGAGAAGATAGTGAACACTCTGTCCCTCTATAAATCTTCATGGCTGAGATGCTTTTCTCGGAGCGAGCACACAATGGGCCGCACTTTTCAATTTGGCGAGGAGAGAAAATGGGGGAGCGAAGTAAAAAGCAGGCGCTTTAGCAGTGGAATGTTACATCTATTCTACTTTGTTCCAGCCTTTTGGGAGTAAGTGGAGGGCAGCCGTACACTCGCCTACCCGTTTACACTTTCTTTTACAAGAGCGCTGCGGCTGTAATTGTGTTCCGCAGTGCCGTCTTCTGCTGCCTGGCTTCCCTCCTCCAGACCTCGGCATGATGAAGAAAAATGTAACTCAGTTTGAGGGGACTCGTCGCTTTCTTTTTTTTTTTTTGGTTCATGCAGGTGCATAACTTATGTTGGCTTTCCACCGGGCGTCCTGATACATCTCTTCGCTATGATAGTGTACTGTGATATCAAAACCAGAAAGAGTTGTCAATCAACAGCATGACCCAGGAATCATTTCAAAATAAAAAAGTAGAGCTTGTGGGTCACCTATGATTCATAATGTAAGCGATTGCCGTAACTTGTCATTTTTTAAGTGCCAATTGATGTGCGAATAATAATCATTAAAAAAAACAAAAAAACACAAAAAAAACAATACATGATGGCATGATAAACAAAATGTATTTTTATACTTTATTTTATATCATTTCATTTGATTTTTTACATGTTTGACTTGCATTTCACTATTGACCTGACTAGCCATTCAGCTAATTCACTCATAGGTAATACACTCCTTTACTACTAAGCTATCTAGTTTGTGGTTAGATAGAGGTTCATGCTTCACTAACCCTATGGCAGGCATAAATTTGTTTAGCTAGCTAGATAGCTATGATCTAAAACCTTATAATGCTTTATAGAACCATGACAGAGCTAGCTAGTTATTCTATCATACAAGCTAGCTTGATTAAGCAATTAGCTGCTGTTGTTTTTAGAAATGATGGCTCTATGATTCCATGGATTGCAGACAGTCCTTGAAATCAAATTTCTGAAATTTGATAACTTGAAGATTTAATGTGGTTAAGTTTTAATCAGTTGCATTCAGCAGAGATTTACGGTCAAAACCCACACGTGATGGAGGATCATGCATCGGATAATACGTTGAGGAGGACCACCAAAGCAGGAAGGTGTAATAAAGTACAATAATTGTATATGCGCAGGACACAGACACTCCACTACAATATATATCAGAGTATAAGACTCGAAACCCCAGCTGGAGCCGCACGCTACGTCCCGAAGGCTTTCATATTGCCGTAGTGTAATTTTCCATCTGAATTTGAATACAAAGGGATCTAAATAAACACGCCGACATGTCACTCGTTTAATACGTTCTGTAGTTAATGTATATGTGCATACATAAACTCTGCGGGTCTATTGTAATAAATCGCACCGCTGTCTCTCATTCAGTTCTACATTATACACTTCCTATATATTTCCTTTATTCATTATTCATGCGAGTTCTCTCTAATGGCTGCCGTTCATCATGCAAGGAATTTCGTATCACTGCCGAGTAATTATGCGATCTGTCTGTCTGCAAGATTTATAAAACGATTTGTTATTATATGTAGCATTTCTTATTTCTCTTGTTTTTGAGTATGACCTTTGTGTTTAAGCGCATACAAAATAAACTTTTTCTCCTTTCTTTATTTTCTTCTTTATTTTCCTCTTGTGTTTTAGAGTAAATATTATGGATGAGTCGTCTAGAAAACTCATGTTCAGCGTGTATTAAATAGAATTCAGCACCTGCTTTTGTATGGACTCTGATAAACCACCTCAGAGATATTAAGAGAAAATAGAACATTACTCAACCCAGGCTCTAATTAATCCTAAAGTTGGTGCATTACACGCTACATTTGCGTTTGTTAGCACAGGTAGAGCATTCGAGTCACAGTGCATATCCACCCCGTGGTTAAGCCGGTAAACATACCAGTGTTGGGCTATGTCCAGGTGTGTATGACACACACTTTTACCCTCTGGCTCTTGTCCAATTATAGATTAGCTGCAAGTCCTAAACCGTAGTGCTGCTGGAATCTCATAAAATCATTTCACTTGATATTACATTGTCGATAACTAATTATTCGCCTCCTAATTTGCTTTTCGGATGGCTGTAGAGGAGGAGAAACGTACGGGTACGTATTTATAATGAAACGTATTTATGTATTTAGAGAGAAATCACAAAATGTGAATTTAGGGTCGAACAGATCTCATGCAAAACAAACATCTCTAATGAGTGAGATATGACTGAGGTGGATATGACTGCAATTGCAATTCGTATAATTGCACCCTGTTTGAATGTGATATGTAAAGAACAAATCTCTGTGTGTGATGCTGATAAAGTCTAATAATGACTCAATCAATGGTGGTGTGAGAAGACAGAGCTGCCAACTTGAAATGTCCTGAAGAGATTTTTTCCTTTTATAACGCAAGCGTTTTTTGACTGACTGTTTTAAGTTTTATTTATTAAGTAAAAACACTTTCTATTTCCAGTTACATTTAATGTTGTAGGATGTCTATGAAACAAGTTAGTTCCTGGTCTGACTTGCATTAAAGCAGCAATAAGTCATTCCCCCTCTATTAAAAGCTATAGCTTTACCTCTGACTCTTACAAGGCACCAACAGCTGAAGACTCCTTTCATAAACGTTGCATTTACTCAAAGAAAACGTCCCTATTTCAACCTTCATACATTTGTTGGAGTGTGTTCTGTACATGTACTGTAAATAAGCTGTTACTATAGAAACAATTATGCATTTTGAATGAGTGCTTTAATAGAAACTTCTTTATATAATATTCATCACTTGTTTCTGACCAATCAGAGCCCAAGATTCAACAAGGCTCTGGGGTATTTGAGGAAAAATTGTCTTATTCTAACATTGACAATGTGAAGTTATGTTAAGGAATTCACACCAGAAATGAGAATCCGGGGATCTATGTGCACTGCATACAATTAGGCAAGAAATAGAAAGATAATGTGTGTGTGTGTGTGTGTGTGTGTGTGTGTGTGTGTGTGTGTGTGTGTGTGTGTGAGAGAGAGAGAGAGAGAGAGAAGGATAGAGAGAAAGTGAGCATAATTAGTTGAGCCGCTGCCAAATTTCAGCCATAGAGAGTGGCAGGATCTCAATCTTTAGCCCTGAAGTGCACTAAAGTAAACGAGCTGGTTGTAAAGTGTGATGTGTCCTGGGCTTTCTTAGTGAAAGCGAGCTGCATATTTCTATTTTTAAAGGCAATGATAAGTATCCGTTGTTCTATAGACTAACATCTGTGTCATTAGAACTGTTTTTACATTTTGGATCATACACAGTGTCCTCCAGTTCAATTCTGTTCTATTTTTTCATGTTTTGACCACATAAACATAAAATGTATGCACACTGAAATAGAATTATTCACTTCCAGATTCGAGCACACTTTTTATAGTAAAAGCATAATTGCCCCGATGAACCATTATGAGAAATCTGACCATAAGACTTGTATGTGCTTTTTGAGCATTCTTGGAAGATGTTCCGCTCGATTCTGAAAGTTGCTTGTGGAGATTTCTGCTCAGTCCCCTACAAGGGTGTTAGTAAAGTTAGGTATGATGTAGGGTGATGAGGTCTGGGGGGTCCCAAAAGTATTCAGTACGGTATAGGTCAGAGCTCTAAAGCAGGCCTCTCAAGATCTTCCACTCCTACCCATGTAAATAGAGCTTGCACAGTGGTTTTGTCATGTGGAACCGGATCTTCTAGTTCAAGTGAATGGAAAATATAATGCTACCACAACTAAAGACATCCTCGAAGGTCTTGCTGAATTTAAACCTAATACCAGACTAATATCTACCTACCTATGCAAAATCTTTATGTATTTATTGATTTTATTTACATTTGTTTTACAAAAGATTGACTGCCTTGTGCTTATTTTAGAGATAGCTTTCAGCCAAGATCTTGTATGAAAGCAATTGAGAGTTAAGACTTCAAGATCTCAGAAGTGGCAGTTTAGTGGTGCTGGGATTTGAACTCACAACCTTCTGATCAAATGTCCATTTAGCTATCACTTTCTGAATGAAATCTTGTCAAAAATATGCACTTAGTGATCAGTGAGACTGGTAGCATCACGATATGTGGGTGTTTAACTGAAGAAGGTACAATGAGTAAATGGTGTAAATTATAAAGAAAATATTGCAAACATTGAGCAAGAGTACGATCGGTCTATGGAGGGTTTAGAAGGCGACGATAAAAAGATCAGAAATGCACACGCACCACTGTGCGCACAGGTTTTTTGGCAAGCTTCAGGCTTTGTTTTTTTTTTTTTTTTTGAAGTGGAGTTGGGCTGGAAATTTTGCTGAGACAACACAGCTGCTCTTCCCAACACACCGAAGTTGCTTGATCTCACTCAGCACTGAACTGGATTCAGAGCTCAAACATTTTCGCCGTCATCCGCCTCCTGTGTGTGTTCAAACCGCATTAGCTTTAAGATGGACTCCATCCGTGCCGCTCCATTAGCCCTCCCTAGATAACGCAGCACATCTCAGCCGTGTTTACTTAACATGCAGGATCCGGCCTCCTCGATTTGCGCTAATCAGCCGATAAGACGAGAGCCCTTTCCCTAATCCCTGGAGGCTGAAAGCCGAACTCCTAATGGTCATTAGTAGTAATTATGCTCCCTAACCGGCACATCCGAACCAGTTGTCCTCACTAATAAGAAGCGTTTTTTCCACTTCCCTGCCCTCTCACTTACCAGCCACACACACAATATACAACCAGTAAAAATGTATATACATTTAAAAAAGCTAGTTATGTGCGTGAAAAAAGAAACAGTGTTCTGATGAACAGCAGGGCGGCGGCAGAGATATCCGAGCCCACAGCAGGATCCGAGCTCCAATTTCACGTGCGTCTGTCTGTATCATTTAAAAAAAAATCACTCCCGCCTGGACCGAAAAAAGAAAAGGGACAAAAATATCTGCTCTGCAGGGACAATGCTGTGTGATTTAGCGCTCATGTGACTAAACGCTCGCTATGAGTTTCAGATTCAGCTGATGCAGTTTGTTTTTTTTGTTTTTTTTCTTCCATCAGGAACGCTGATGAAAGTATATGCAAAGTAAGTTGCAGTCTCTCTCACTCTCCATCGCTCTGTCTTTTAAAAATGTCTTTGATATGGTCTGTTCCATGCAAATTATATATATATATATATATATATATTATTTTTTTTTTTTTTAAAGACTTAATTTTATTGACTTTTTATTATTAATGATAGATATGTGAATATTATTTTTACTGTTAATCAGTATAAACTGTGATGTCATTATATATAACAATTTATTCCATATGAGTAGTGAACCTGGACATATTTGATGTCTTGATAGTTGACAATTGAAGGTCTTCTATATCTACTGTGACTGTAGTTTAATGGTCCTAAAGGATCTAATGAACGTTAATTTTGCAATCTGGTCAGGTTTTCGACTGATTTTAAAATAATAAATTACAACAATGAGAACAGTGCCTACTGGATCTGACACAAATTACACAGGGAAACAACCAAAACAAACCTCAAAGTACCTTAAAACATTTGGTTTTCTTTGCTAATCTTTATTGTTTTTTAATGATAATTGTAAATTATAATTTCTATTAGGCATATATACCATATTTATCCCATTACAGGCTGTTGCTATAGCAACATGATGCGATATTTATCACAAGAATTTATATTTAATCGTTTATGCAAAAAAAAAAAAACACCAAAAAAAAAAAAAAAAAAAAAAACACCAAGAAAAAATAAATAAAACGATCTTTTGTGACGAATCACTAAGGCAACTGAATCATTACTGTCCACTTTCCTTTTGGTTTAATTGCAGCTGAAAAATTTTCTATTCAATATCCCTAATTGATTTTGCAATTGCTTGTATTCAAAAATGTGTCTGTAGATCCCAAGTCAAAAAAGTGTTCATCTGTGAGATGTGGTCCACTCTGCCTCGGTAAGTCAGTTGTGTATCAGAAAACCTTTCAGTCATAACTGAGATGAAACAGTGAATCAGCCGTATCAGTGGGTTCAATGAGTTTGTGAGAACTGTGGTGTTCCAGTGCATGTGGTATAACACTGCATGCATCTGAGTATGAAAGATTACTCTTTCTGATCTCAGAAATATGACTAAATTATAAATTAACACCAAATTCTAACAATTTTTAGCTATTTTGCATTGCTCAAGTTGGCAATTTGGTAACATTCTTACAAACTCGGGCATGTTTTTACAATGGGCAATTCTATATATGAATTGGAGCAAATCATTTAACTGAAAAGTATCAAATGACTGATGTGTGACAATTTTGTAATCAAGTTTGTACAATGATAAAGTGGCAGCCACGTGCATTTCTTCATGTTAAGAATATTAGCATTCCTCCAGCAGTCTGGGTCTCGGCTGATCGATTACACCTGCCGTAAAGGGAAAGGTGCGCGTTTAATTTTTGCCTTGTCTCTTTGTTTAAAGCAGATGGAAGGCAAACAGCAGTGTTTTTATTCCTCCGTCTCTTCCTCACACTTGTATCCGATGAGCCGCCTCTAACCTCATCCCCAGAGAATGTCCTGGAGAGAGCGATCTTTATCGAGTGGTGTAAAAGCAGCAGTGCAGGGACGCAGGGAGCCGATAACATATGCACCGGCCTCTCCGACATCTGCAGCCTCATCAGCGCTACAATTCCTTTTTATTTCTGTCTTAATCCTTCACCTTGCTCACTCATCATTCGTTCGAGCAACGCTGTTAGAAGGCAACGGAAGAGAACCAAGAGGCGAAGGTATAACGGCTAACAGATGCTGGAAATTAACCAGCACTAATAGCACTGTAACTGCTATGTAATTCTAATGTAGCTAATGCTACATGTAATGCTAATGTAACTACGAAAAAGGAGCGGGTACTCATAATCAGATCTGAAGAAAGAAAGTAAGAAAGAAAGAAAGAAAGAAAGAAAGAAAGAAAGAAAGAAAGAAAGAAAGAAAGAAAGAAAGAAAATTAATCAAATTAATTAAAAGCCTATGACTGCAATTGAATTCATTTTATTTTACTTATTATATTTAAATGTTTACAATTATAATACTTTGGGCTAATAGTCTTTGTATACCTGTATTTAATAGAAAAAAAGTAAATAAATAAAATAAAATAAAATATTTATGTATTTATTACTTAATACAAAATATTGTATACAGTATTTTGATTTGTTTTAGCATATTTTTTAGTTTATTTTATAGTATTTATCAAATGCATTAATTATTATCATTAGGAAATATGTGTAGTCAATAACGAACACAGTAAAAACTTACGTACAAACGTTCATGCTACATGTTTGGAGCGTAACTTTTTCGTATAGTGGGCAGCGTCTGTATATATAAATATATCTAATTAACCTGCTTGCATTTGTTTCCACACTGCTTTGCTAATACTTAATACTTTACAGCAACCTTTGTTTGTAATACGGTGCCCTGGTTTTTAAGATCAAAACTCTACAAGTTTAACACATCTTGATATGGTCAATTTATTTCACTTCTTCTTTGCAAAAAAAACTCCATATCTAGTAAAGAATTTCGATCTAGGTTATAACTAGTCTCCTGCTAATTTTCTATAACATGATGCTGCCACCATCATGCTTCACTGTAGATATTCTGTTCTTTAATAAGCTTGTTACTGGATCAAATATATCTGATATGGTCAATTTATTTCACTTCTTCTTTGCAAAAAAAACTCCATATCTAGTAAAGAATTTCGATCTAGGTTATAACTAGTCTCCTGCTAATTCTTTATTTTCTTCTACTGAAGCTGTTCCCTTGGGACCTCATGGTGCTGAAAAGACATATCCGCTTTATATATATATATATATATTTTTTTTATTTTTTTTTTTCTACCAAAATATTGGTAATTGGTAATTCTATTAATGATTCAGATTTCAATTATCCCTGACCTTAGCTGAAGAGAAGCACCTCTATAACATGATGCTGCCACCATCATGCTTCACTGTAGATATTCTGTTCTTTAATAAGCTTGTTACTGGATCAAATATATCTAACACAATTATGACTAAAAGGTTCTACCTTGGTCTCATTAGACCAGAACAAACTGTGATACATAGTTTGGAGTGATTTAAAATAATTAGATTTAATTTCTGTTTTACCACAGAAGAATCGCGCCAATAGCACGAAAAGTCTATAGCTTAAAAAAATATATATTAGATGCTATAATAACATTCATGGAGTGTCCAAATGTTCCACGCTTACATCGTAGTTGTAGGTCTCTAAAAGTTTGACTTTTTATATCTACTGTATAGGGGATGATATTTAGCTTTGGTAATGATGGATTATGATTTCTACCAAAACACTATAGACCAACTATGAGAAACATGACTCTAAACACTTCCATACTGCTGCTTTACACATTAGTCTTATTCATATTCTAACAATTACTTGCAGACTGTATGTAGTGACTCAGTAGTTAATATCAATTTGAGCCGATTAGCCGGACTGTATGACCTTTGCTAAATGAATTACCCAGCAGTCCTCTTGCAGCTTGAGATCCCGAGTGACGAAACTTTATCCAACTGCTGTGAAAAAGTTCTCACTCTAGTTAAAAAGCACATCAGGGAAAATGAGTGCAATAACGCAGGTTTCTGTGGATTACACTCAGGACTCTGCCTGGCTAATAAAAATATATTCATTTTATGGATATATGTACCAGAACACTCATTCGAAGGTCGTGCTAATTACAGTTTTTACGATTTGTGGACAACACTGAGGGTTCGCTAAGGAACATTGCAGCTACTTTCGGAGTATTATGCCTTCAGTGATTGCACACACTATTATTATTATTATTATTAGTAGTAGTAGTAGTAGTAGTAGTAGTAGTAGTAGTAGTAGTAGTTGTAGTAGTAGTAATGACATCACCTTCAGTGTAAGAGATTCTGATTATATTTGATATACATTCACTAAAGAAAAGAAAGAAAGAAAGAAAGAAAGAAAGAAAGAAAAAGAAAGAAAGAAAGAAAGAAAGAAAGAAAGAACAGACAGAGTAAATATGTATGTCTAAAAAATTTAAGAAATAAATTTAACCAATTTATACATAGAACTAAACATAAAATATGGAAAAGAAGGAGTGGGCAAAAAGAAAAGAGGGGGGAGCAGTGAAGAAGATAGAATAAGTGACATCTGAGCAGTGTTTGTCAATTTAAAGCAAAGCTGCTGATTAACCGGATTTGAAGGCCATTGTGACATCACTAGTGGCAATAAAAATAGAAAAAGTGTCACACTTTAACCTTTATGTAATAAAATGCAATATTTTATTGACACTAGGTCAAATTAAGTAACATACATGTTGTGGATTTATTGAAAACATAAAGAATGAAGCCTTCGGAACTCTCATATGTATGTGAAAAATAGCACGAACCTGCTCATGCCTATGTTTTGTGTGTGTATTGCTTGTTATAGTTGACCAGGGTGCTACTTCATAGCCTGTAATTTTTTATGTTTGGTGTTTTGTTTGCAGTGTTTGTGTTTTATTTATTATAGCCTCATGTGGAGAATCTGCCCGAAGCTGAACTACTTCTGTCCCACCACTCCGGTGCTGTATACCACACCGAGAACACGGCTTTAACAAAAACCCTGGAGAACACTGTATTCACATGTACGAGTCACTGTGTTTTTTATTTATTGCTTGCAAACTTTCAGGCATGTTTTATTTTATTTTTTTCACTTCTTATGCAGATCTTCATTATTTTTCAGGACTTCTGAGGATTTCTGAGGTGTTTGAATAACAGTTTATGAGACTGATTGATTAACAGCATATAACAGCATGTATTTGGATAGGTCAACTTAAATAATAGTTTCCTCTTATATATTCCTTTGTACATCCTAATCAGTATTCAACATCAGCTTCAATAAATTACAGACCCATGATCCACGGCTTTACTCCTTTTCCTGTCAGCTTAAAGACCCATTCCTGGAACATGATCCGTTGATCCGACATTCAATAATCAATATCATGGGTTACTGTTTTAATGAATAGTAGGACACAAGTGAGCCATTCATCATTGATTTACTTTCAGAGCTACGCCACAGAAAAAAGAATGTAAAGATTTGGTCAATAATCAACGCAGAGCTTCTCGATTTCAACAACAAGCACACATACTAATATTGAACTATGGATTTGATGATTAGTTTACTCAACATGCCATACACATGATAGCTATTTAGTAAATATTCAGATTAAAAACATAACAATATAAAATAGAAATCCTACAGACTCCTAAAAAAATGATTATTGACATGATTTTTACCCAAAAAAATCAATAAAGAAATTCATTTAACCAGAATTTTGGCCATAAAATGAGATTGTTAATAACGATTATAAAAAAAAATATCAACCAAACAACAACCAAAAACAATTGTAATTCTAATATAATTGTAAGAATATTCTACATTCAGAACATCAATCAATTTTTAACAACGCACAAAATGCAGATTCTGAATTGCACTTTGAAAGACGCTTTGGATGCATGCAGATATACATCTAGACATCACATCAAGAGGCTAAAGTGATCCAACACTCTCTCAAAAACTTTCTAATAAACATAAATGACCAGGAAGCTGCTATTTTGTTTCCAGGAAAGTCAATAATTAATAAAAATATTAACTTCAAAACGTGTCTAATAATTTTTTTAAATCAGGGGGGCCAATAGTTTTGGAATGAACTATATGGTGAACAACACATATACACTCGCACAGACCCACACACACACTCGGATCTACATAGTGTAGCTGAGGGAAAATGTTTTAGTGGTTCAATGTTAATAGCTTCACTGCCATATTAGCACACACCAGCGTCTGAACAACTCCAAGCTCATAAAGTGTGTGTGTGTGTGTGTGTGTGTGTGTGGGTGTGTGTGTGTGAGACTGCAGTAATTACCCAGTCTGGGACATCAGTATGGTATTTATGAATACACCACACATTAACACACACACACACACGGGTGGGCCATACTGTGCTTAGCATTCCAGCTGCATGCTCAGTCCTTGTCCCGCTCGGCCCAATAATCAAACCTGACATTAGCATTTTATTCTCGTCTTTCTCTTGCTAAAGGGGCTGAGGATGGAGGCAGGGCAGCTGAGATATTGATAATCAGGACACCTTGCCGTATCGGGTGGAACAACACACCGCATGGACACAACAGCCGGCAAAACGTCACGAAAAGGCGAGAGAAATATGGAGCTGTGATTTTACATCGATCGAAAAAAGTGCAATCAGAGAACTAGCGCGTCCCTTTAGCGTAAGTGAGCCGCATGAGCCGATCTATGAAAACAGAGTCATAAAGCCATCGGAGCGGCGAAGATACAAAACGTGAGGTGTTTTCCTTTAGCACACTAACACACACACACACACACACACACACACACACACACAGGAATCCACAGAGCAAACTGTGACCACCTGCATTTCCCTTCAGGTTTCCCTTTTAGCATCCAGCCCATTAACAAAACAATAAAAGAGAACATCAGATCCATTTTATCGACGCCATTTTTACCTTTATTGTACCAGCCATTCCCACCGAGTTCATTTCTTAGGAGACGCATATTTTCTCGGGATGTTTAATGCTAATGATCTCACATGCAATCTCACGATCGGCCAGTCACAGAACCAACTGGTGTACAAAACTCTTCACATCCCAAAATGTCCTGATTGTGGAAAACTTAATAGATCTGATCAATGAAGACAGATGTGCTCATTTGGTTTTGCAGTGAAGCTACGAATCATGTAATGGAAGCCTGTGCCTACCAGTTTAGTATTCTGTCAGACAGTGAATTCTTTTGAACCGTTACTGTGCTGTAACTGATGATAAAATAATGAAGAAGAGATCAGGGAGAAAGAGAGAGAGAGAGAGAGAGAGAGAGAGAGAGAGAGAGAGAGAAAGAGAGAGAGAGAGAGAGAGAGAGGTAAGGGATGACATAAAAAGGAATGACATACTGTACTGAAGAAATATAGAGATAATAGATAGATAGATAGATAGATAGATAGATAGATAGATAGATAGATAGATAGATAGATAGA
>MU527382.1:691238-729113 GCA_024362625.1 Silurus asotus
TGTGTGTGTGTGTGTGTGTGTGTGTGTGTGTGTGGTGTGTGTGTGTGTGTGTGTGTGTGTGTGTGTGTGTTAGTGCAGAGGTCGTCCTGTTTGGGCCTGGTATCCATTAAGGATTCATGATTCATCTGGATCTTGTATTATAAACTCCTGAATTTTTCATGAAATCCTTCAATAGTGAGAAAAAAGCGAATAATAGTACACATGGAATTGAAATGAAATGCTGTCTGGAGATTCACCAGTTACAGAATCATTCCTTCAACTCAGACACAGGGACAAGACAGCGGAAGTCAGCAGGGGGTCGTTTTGTGTGTGTGTGTGTGTGTGTGTGTGTGTGTGTGTGTTTGTGTGAGGAGGCCACGTAGAGTTTTGTCTCTGCTCTCTCTGGGTGATTTTTCTCGACTCGTCCTCGCAGGATCGTTAAACAGAAATAATTCATTTGTGATAAAGGTCAGCGGCACAGTCGAGGCGTCTCTGAGTCAGACATCTCGACTTGTCGATTCGCTCGGGTAAATTTTTATTCTGAAGAATATTCATGCTAATGCTAAATCCACACCACATCCTCACACACGTTTAACCCCCAAATTCCAAAGGAACTGACAACGGTGACATCATCCAAAAATGCTGTAATATTATTAAGGGACAGAACCATGTGCATGAACTTCATCATGTAGCTTTTAAGTTATTTATCAGGCAGCCGTTTTGGATCATTTCCTTATTAAATAATCCATTAAGCAGGAAAAGATAATTATAATGTAAAGATGAATGTTAATCTCCATCCTCAAACACCAGTCCGTCCTTCAGTTCTAAATAGAACTTTCAGTGTTCCACGTGAGTGACCACTCTTAAGGAATTTTAAGGGTTCTGATAGTAAACATTTCTTACTGGTGGAAATCCTGTTACTTTATATATTTTGGAGGTAATACTTTTTTCCAGTAAGATTCTTCGAGTAGCTTTTGTAATATTTGTTCTTGTAGAAAACAACTCTGTCGAGATTGGCTCGCTTTCCTCTGTTGTGTGCCCACATATAGCACGAGTTTGCACTTCCCTGGTTATGTAACCTTGTGTGTGTGTGTTTTAGTCACATGTGTATGACCAATGTGTTTGCTTCATTCATTTCATGTTGCCACCCCTGTCTCGTTATTACATTCACAGCTGTTCTCCATTTCTGTGTTGTGGAGATGAATTATGGTTGTATATACACCCTTTTGAGTCACTTTAGTCTTGCGAAGTAACTCATTTGTTTCGCTGCGATTACCGAGCCGTTTATTTTCAAAGTATCATTGAAAAGAGTTTTGGTCTTGTTCCGTTTCTCATTTTTCATTCTTGACTTGCCCTGTTTATTGTTGTTTGCCGATTGCCTGATCATACTGTAGCCTCACGTTTTCAAGTTTGCCTGTCGTGTTTGCCTGATTGTTTGCCTGTTTATTATTCCATAAACCGTTCTTGCCCAGAACTTGCATCTGCTTTCACTGTCATACATTTAGTACATTACGTGACTGCTCTATTTATTTGTTTGTTTATTTAATGAAAACCATATGTTATTTGCGATTATTTATATCTTGCACCAACAATATCACTTTTATTTATTCATCCAGTTTATTGCTCAATATTTTTTTATTTAGTAAATCATGTCCTATTTCATTTTCTGTAATTTCTTTGATTGAATGTATTTATTTATTTTTATTTTTTATGTTTTGAGGAATACTTATAAGTGTTGTTAGAGAGGTGAAGAAAATAGCACAGGCGGTGTGGAGTGGGTTTAGAAGATTTGTGATTTGTATCTTCAAATGTGAAAGAGAACGTTTAAAAGACAATGGTGTGACCAATGTAGAGGCAGGAGGGTGGTTGGTTTGAAAAAGGCAAATTTAGAGCACAGAGTAATATGGAAAAGGATGATCCACTGTGGAGACCCAGAACAGGAGCAGCCAGAAGACGAAGTAGTAGTACTTATAGGTGCCACTAGGGGCACACATATCTTTGAAACCTTTGCGCTAGTTAAGAAAGAATACTTTTCTGTTAGCTGATCTGTATAACATTGTATGGAAAATATTTTGGTAACATCACACATGTTAAAAACAGGACATGGACAATGCATTAATAACCTGCAAATGAACAAGAATACAAGGATACTTATGAAAAATATATACACTATTTTGAAAAAAATATTGAGACACACCATACTGATTGCACCCCAGACCTCCTCACCCTACCTCCTCACCCTACTCCTGACATTACTAACAATCTCTAGCACTAATTTCCATAATGAAACTTGAAAATCTGGTGGAACATCTTCCCAGAAGAGTAGAGGTTATAGAAAACAAATGGGGACTAAATATAGAATATGTTCAAAAAAAAGATACCAATATTAAGGTATTCGATATATAGTGTATTTTATGGTGTTTCGTTCTTGTGTAGTTAGACGTTTTTGTGCCCTTGTCACAGGACTGTTTGAACTGTTTGTTAAATGTGGAATAAAAACAAGTCGAGAAACACTGCAGCTTGAGGCAGATGGGAAATAATAATAATAAATGAACTACAGTAGGAAATGAGGGCATGGATTGCTGCGTATGCATTAGATATGAAATTTCTGACTGCACCATTACATCTGGGACCTTCTGCATATTAATTACAAATGAGTTTTAATCACACTGCTTTAACCGGATCCCTTTTTACCAATAGTTCAAATTAAAGGAGCTCTTTTATTTGCACTTCTTAAAATCAGATCAGTTGTTCATCCAGGATGGGATCTGCGTGTCGAGACGAGCTCATATATCACCATCCAATTCACATCACAGAAAACAAAACAAAACAAACAAAAAAATCGAAACAATCCATGAGTATGAGGAAGAGGAGCAACTATGAAAATAATAAATTGATAAATGAATAAACACTCCTGGCTGCTAGTCCAAACAACGCCCCAGAGCAGATTTTAAATGGGACATTAAGAGATAAACAAGTCAATAGCAACACTGCTGTTTCCCCTCTGCAGGAAGCACTGAAATGCTTCTCCTGGGGTTTTGAGCCTTATTTTTAGCTGCTATTGGAGAAAAAAAAAACGTTTGCCTACAATAAACCAAAATTAAATTTTAGAACCACAACACAGGAACAGTAAAGTTTTCATCACAAAATATCAGCCAAAAAAAAAGAAAAAAACATTAATCAGGATAAGGTCTTTCTGTTTTGCACCACATTGCCAATAAGGCTAACAAGTAATAGAAGTAATGTAAATCTATAGCCACCGGTTTACATTGTCTAACAATAGAACTGAAAAAGTAAGCGTAAGTCGGTAACATGATTGGGAATAAAAAGAATATCTTAAAAGTATAGATGGGCAGAGATTCAACAATCTGAAAAACTACAAATTGTGGAACAATTACAGAATAATGTTCCTCAAAATAAAATTGTGAAAACCTTGAATATCTCATCTACAGTATCAAAATCATCAAACGGTTCTAAGAATTTGGATTATTCTCTGTGTGGGGGACATGTTTAAAAATCAATATTGGATGCCTGTGATCTCCAGGCCTCAGATAGCACTGAATTAAAAACAGGCATGATTCTGTAATGGAAATCATTCCATAGGCTTATTAACACCTTCAGAAATCATTGTCTGTAAACACAGTTCACCTTGTCAACCACAAATGCAAGTTAAGCACTTAAGTAACCTCTTTATCTTATGTGACGCACACTACTGCTATTTGCACCGCCATGAACTCTCACACTTTATGCACATGACTTTTGTGATATATACACTGTACATTGTATTTTATTTAATACTTGTATTTTCTATTTTGCCTGGTATAGTCTAAGCTAAATGTATAGTGTTATTTATATCTTTACTTTTGAGAGTCCCCAACAGCTGGAAACTAAATTCCTTGTTGCCAATTAACATAATTATAAAGGTTGCAATTGGAGGAGTGTGCGTTCTTCCGAGAAAGGGTTCTGGGGTGGGCACTCTGCCAATCCAAATGCTAGGGGCTGGGACTACTCCACATAGAACTCAAAGAGTAGAGGCTGGACAACATTCTAATGTGCATCATTTGCCAAGAGCAGTAAGGGGGAAGACATTTTGGTAAACATGTTGCTTACACATATATATATATCACTTGCTGTAAATATACTACATATTTATTTGCACGATTGCTACATTTTGCACTTCTGGTAGATGCCAAACTGCATTTTGTTGCTGTGTACCTGTACAATGCAATAACAATATAGTTTGTTCGTTCGTTCGTTCATTCTTTTGTTCTATCTATCTATCTATCTATCATTCTGATTTCGATCATGCAAAGAAGAAGCCATATGTGAACATGATCTATAAATGTTACTGTCTTCTCTGGACTAAAGTTCATTTAAAATGGACTGAGGCAAAGTGGAAAACTGTTCTGTGGTCAGATGAATCGGATTTAAAACTTTGGATGCCATATTCTCCCGACTAAAGAGAAGAGGTACTACCTGTCTTATCAGTGCTCAGTTCAAAGCCTGATCTCTAATGGAATGGGGGTGCATTAGTGCCTATGGAATGGGCAGCTTTCACATCTGTAATAGCACTATCAATGCTGAAAGGTATATGCATCAAAAGGCCTTGCATATTTCATCAAGGCAATGCTAAAATGCATACTGCATCCATCACAACAGTTCAGCTCTGTAGTAGAAGAATCTGGGTGCTGAACTGGCCTATCCACAATCCAGACCTTTAACTAATTGAAAAGATTTGAAACATTATGAAAACATTTATAAATAAGGCAAAGAAGCCCTAGGACTGTATTAGACATAAATGTGACAACATTCTTCTCCCAAAATTCCAGCAACTGGTCTCTTCAGTTTAAAAGTTGTATACAGACTGTTGTTGAGAAGATGCTACACAGTGATAAATTCTGTATGGCCATCAACAAAAATAAAATGTTACGTTTCCTTAGTTGAAAAATCGTATATGCCTTCTATGTTTTACTGTGGATAAAATATGGGTTTCTATGATTTTGTATTATTGCATTTCGTTTTCATTTACATTAAAACATTTTCTGACTTTTGACACTGATAACATTTTTATTTTAATTAAAAAATTGTAAACTTTTTTTGTGACATTTGATGTTGAGAAACATACAGAAAACTACTTAAAATTAACTTTAAAGAGTTAACAGCGTCTATTTCTCTTAATCGCAAATCAATAATGCAGCTTCTCATGTTATTGAGAAAGTTATCAGTTTATGTGGAGTGTCCCCTGTATATGATCCCGAGAATCATCTGAACGATAATTCAACACTACTCTTTTTAACAGGTTCAAACCAAGTGCCATAGTTGTAATAATAATAAAAATGTTTTATTGTTTTTATTATTTATATGTATAATGTTCTTAGATTAGACTCTGAGATTTATACACTGTAAGAGTAGAGAGTAAGACCACACACAAAAGAAACCACAAACACACACACACACACACACACACACACACACACACACACACTTGACTCACTGCATTGTACAAAGCTGACCGGGCTCAAATTCAATCAATGACAGACAACCTTGTTTAGTAGCTGCACACACACACACACACACACACACACACACAGACCAATGCAGGAAAAATATTCCTTGTCAGATTAAGAGAGAGAGAGAGAAGGAAAGAATTTAATTATTTATCACCTTTTTCTTGTTCTTATAGTCTGTTTTACTGCAGGATGTTTTGCTTAACAGTCTGTTTCCTTTGTATTTCATTGATTAAAAATCTTACCGCTGATGAAATCACCTAGGAACTGTTTAGCAAAAAGAATAATTATAATAGGAATAATAAGAAAATAACATGAACAGGAACAATTTATTTTTAAATAATACAAATATATAATTTCATATTATTTATTCTTAAAGATATGTTTACAGATTGTGTATGTTTGGTGCATGGCATTTGCTACTTTTATTTTGCACAGGATGTTTAATGTATCTACAGCTTTATTAATATGAACTATATAGTAACAATTTAAACATTTGATCTCTGTGATTCCCTTCTCACTTTTATTTTCCTTTCTAGTGTCTCTATATGGTTTTGAATATACCAGGATAATATACATTTTTATGTTTTGCATCCAACAATAAATGAAAACTAACTGCAAATAGAAACTAGAGGAGAAACATCAGTCTACATCTTTGGATTGGACAGAAGACTCATAACAGATGTTTTGGATGTGCTGATTTAACACAAAATTATTTTGCCCATATCTGAGAAAATGTTTCGGACTTTACATTTTATTTATTTTTTACGTGAAAACAGTGTTATGTCGTGCAAAAATCATTGCACTGCACATAAACACAAAGCTATGCCTGCTGCCTTGTCTCTTAAGTTTAGCATACGTTTAGAATTATACTGCAATAAAAGTA
Source organism: Silurus asotus (assembly GCA_024362625.1). Taxonomy (NCBI): domain Eukaryota; kingdom Metazoa; phylum Chordata; class Actinopteri; order Siluriformes; family Siluridae; genus Silurus; species Silurus asotus. The sequence continues at coordinate 697,611 of MU527382.1, forward strand.
CTTTCACATAAGTTCAGTTCCCAGAAAAAAAAACAAAGCAGAAGATGCTAATCCACTAATCCATACATGTTACTGAATAACTTCTCTGTGAGGCCATTTCAGGTCATTTTACCTCCTGCTGCTTTTCAATTTCTCTGCATGTATGAGTGAATAAAATGCTGAAACGAGATGCTTAGAGGAACAGTGAGAAACGGAGGATGCAGCAGAGAGAGAAAGAGAGAGAGAGAGAGAGAGAATGGGAAAAGAGTGAAATAAAATGCCAGCGGTTATTTATTTAAATGCTGCACAGTATACATATTTAATGAAATGTGAGACAGCAGGAACAAGGCCTTTATGTGTAACTGCAGTCGTGCTGTGACCTCAACGCTGCGTCGGAGAGGCGTTTGACTCGAAGACTAGGTTCTAGTTTGAGTACACTTCAGTTCCAAAGGAAAAAAATAAAGCATGTGGTCACAAAACTTATTAATGGGCACAAAGCCAGAAACATGGCGAAATAGACAAGCTGTCAGGGAGGCGTTAATGTGATCCCACAGCTCAATTGGACTCGGAGCAGCGACCCAGCATTTATTACAGTCACCAAGAAAGAGAGTAAAAGAAAGAGAGAGAGAGAGAGAGAAAGAGAGAGAGAGAGAGAGAGAGAGAGAGAGAGAGAGAGAGAGAGAGAGAGATAACCTCTTGGTTAAAGCCTTCTGTGTGTGATCTACAGCTCGTGGCTAAAATAACACCCCGAATCAAGCACAATAAAAGCTCCAAAAGAAGAGTAAATCAGACCGTGAGCCTCACAGAAACTGCCTCACAATGGAGATTTAAACATCCAGACATTTCAACATGTTCATTTCAGGCCCTTTGATGCTAATACTGCTGTAATAGCATGAAAAAGGGATCTGTATGCATCATAAATTGTTATAGACAAGCTAACAAACGCTTGAGTGCCTTCAGATCTATTCCAGCTTCAGATGGATGTTAAAGCTGGGCATGTTTGCGTCTAGTCTGCACCTAGCTCTGCTAAATCTTTTGCTAATATATTTCTCCAGCATTCAGACTTGAACATATATGTGTATAGCTGGGATAACAAAGCTCTGAGCTCCATTAAATCACCTGCAGCTTCAAAAGAAGGTATGCATTCAGAAAGATTAGTGGTCAGAGGCTTTTGAAGATTCCAGCAATCACTTCTGGTTAGCAACTAGCCTGCTCATTCCTCTGATAATGCCTTCGTTATCATTAGATTTTCAACATTTCAGTCACATTAAGCTACATAAAATATTGGTTTTGACACTGCAGCTCCACAAAGAACAGTCTGAAGATCTAGGAGGTTCCTGGGGAGGGTTAAACTCAAGAACCATGTAGATGGATTTAAACTATTATTATATAAACAGTTGCTACTGCTATAATGGTTTAGAATAGAACCATCAGGAACATTTCAACACATAATCGAACTGTAATGAATGGGTGACTAAAATGGATTTTAGTTGTCACCCAGATAAGGATGGGTTGTCTTTTGAGCATTGTTACTCTAGAGGATTCTTTCTCATATTGTCTAAAATAGTTTTTCCTTGCCACATTCCCCAATGGCTTGCTCTTTAGGGTCAAACATAAAAACTATATAGATTGAAAATGTATATTTGTAATCTCTGTATAGCTGCTTTCAGATAAAAAATGCTATACAAATATTAAATTGAATTACCCATAAATGGATATATTCATGTTAATGAACGCTCAATTAAATTATTTTTCAGCTTTAACCAAAACATGATTTCAGTCTTATCGATTAGTGCTCACAGATGAACACTAAAGACCACTGTCTTTACCACTATTCACTATCCTGATAATTCCCTATGCTAATACTCTCAATAGCATCCAATTTTCATCAATTTAGTCAAATAAAGCTGCTATTTCTGCCATAATGCCATTAAAATTATAATTATTTTTCAAAATAAAGTTTATTATGCTAACAAATGAACTAGTGGTTTCACGTGGGTGTAAAAAATACCTGTTTTTACTACTGGTAAGTATCTAGGCTAGACTAGTAACAACTGTTTTCCAAACACTACGATTAGCCTCTTCTCTTGCTTGATTTGAAGTTGCAATCAAATCAAGCTGCAAAAGTATAAATATTGGTCAAAATTTTTTTATTCATTTTAACATTGGGCTAGCTTTCATTTTTTTATTCCTTTTATAATAATGTCACTGGTTGGATTAACACACAAGCATTTTTTATTTGTTGGTCTGCTAATTCTTCTGCTGGGACTTACAGAATTCAACACTGTGACAAGACGATGTCAAAATGACATACTCTATTTGTGAATCATAAATACTTCAAATCACACAAAAAGATTTCAGAGCTATTTTGGATCTACTTTCTACTCATATCCATCCTCAAATGAAAGCCTGATTTCAATCAGAGATAGAACTAGCACTCACAGATGGATGCTAATGATGACTGTCTTTGTTTCTGATTAGCAACTAGGCTGCTAATTCTTTTGCTAACACCCTCATTAGCATCTAATCTTTAACTTTTCAGTCACAAATCTGACAATTTTTCCAGGATGTCATTCACATAAAAGGTCATGCTTTCTTTTTTATTATTATTTGATTGAGTGAATATGTAAAAAAAATAGACAAATTTGAATTGTTAGTTAATACCCTCTGTAAATTTTAAAATTTTCATTACAAATGAATGTTATAATAAAAATTATACTTATAACAGGATAATGAAGATTTTACTTAAAGATAACTATGCAAATTCTCTTTTACTTCATTTTATTGCAGCACATTTAATATTTTTTTATATATTTTAGTGTCAATTCTATTTGATCTAATTTTTATTGCTTAATTTTATTATCCATTTGTATTCTTTTTATTTTATTTTTTATTCCATTTTAGATCATGAACCAGTTTTTAAAAGCATGTCACTGCATGCCGCATGGTGTTTTGTCACTTATGTGACAAATTAAAAACTGGAATTTGAATTTAAGAGGTTGTTTGGTAGAGGATTGTTTCTATTGCTATTGCACATATTTATCGACAAAGGTTTCTCAATGTAATTCTAGGTATATTACACAATCCCAACTCTTCTTTCCTAGGTAAACAATCAACATCCAAAAAAAAAAAAAAAAAAAAAAGATACAGACTATGAGAAACACAGTAAAACTCACAAAAAACAATTATGCTTATTGTTTTCTAAGTCAGCTTGATGCAAGGCTTCAAGTTTTCAAATTCAAATTAAAAATATTTAAGGCAAGTGCTAGCTAAATGGATAAGGCTCTGGATTACTTATCAGGAGGTCATGGTTTCAAGCCCTTCCACGCTGCCACTGTTGGGCCTTGAGCAAGGCTCCTATCCCTCTTTGCCCCACGGAGGTGTATCATGGATAATTTGACGCAAATAAAGAATTTCACTGTGCATCAATGTAATGTGACAAGTCATAGACTTTTTCTTAAAACTAACAGTGCTAATGAGTGTCCTCCATCCATCTAGGCCTCTTTACAAACCAAACCTAGACCCCCCCCCCCACCTCCAACCCCACCACAAGAGCGCCTCCCTGTGGGCCGATTCTCACCAACGCATCGACCAGCTCACTTTAATAAGTGTGAGAGACACTCGTTAGAGGTGGGACGAGTTGAGAGACGGTTGGAGTGTAAACAACAAATAGTCAATTTTTTTTTTCCTTTTTAGTCTTTCGCAAGCATAAAAATGTTTCAGCCAAGAAGAAAAACTCCTGAACAGCAGGTGAAATTCAGAGCTGTGATTCTCAGGTGTGGATCAGCAGTGAGGTGGTAGATTATTGATGCGCCGCATGAGATAAAGCAGCTCGGAGCAAAGTTCAGCTTTCAGCAGTCAAAAGAAACAACAAAAAAAAAAAAGAAAAAAGAGAGAAACAGGTAGATCATCAAACATTCATAACTTAACAGTGCTAAATAAAACAATCTCTTAAATCGGTGTGTGTGATAGTGACTTAACTGAAGTAAGAATAGTGGAAAAAAGATGTTAGAAAACAAGGATAGGATTGCAGCACAAAGCGTATGTCTATTTTTTCAAAGCAACATTTTTATTTTTTTTTTGTGTTTGATTTAAAGAGAAAAAAAAATCCAACAGTGGTTCAGCAGTGCATCCGAGTTGAACTGACATGTGCCTGCTGGTTAACATGAAAAAGATGGAGAACTGGAATATTTTTATATCTTTAACATTAGCCTGGCTGTCTCCTTTAAGCCATAGTATACCAGAGAAATCAGCTTAGATCTGCAACTCCTGCTCACTCATCCCTCGCTTGACAAAGCGAGCGAAACGCTGCAAACGCACTCAGCACAGCTCTAATGCAGGCAAACATTAGATTTATATCCTGTTTCTCCAGAACTCCATGAAACTAATCCACTCAGGCTTTCATTACCAAATGACAGAGCGCTACTAATTAATATTTGATAGGAAAGTAATCCATATTTAATACAGCAATGTAATTAATAATAACATCATGAATATTTCAAGGTTAAGTTGTAGGATTGAAATGAGAATATAAGGAAGATGTCATGAAGCTCCTTGTTTGGATGCAGCGTGGTTCCGTGGAACAGCCTAACGAACGTATCAAAAGTGCTATAGATATTAAATATGATTCATTTGAAAGCCTTGCCCTAATTATTCATATATGATTCATATTTTCTGTGCTGAATGTATTACCAGCAGCAAACAAATTATGAGTCTTCAGAAGTTGTCTTTTTTCTTCTTTTGTATGTGTTTATATTTTAATGGCTGCAACCGGAATGAATCTAGCTAGCATTTATTTTTCTATTTTCTAATATTCTCTCATTGTGAAGTTCATTGTAACTTTCAATTTACAGAGTACTTTTTTTTTGCCAAACTGATTTGTTAACAGATCACAAGACGTTTCTCCATCTTTATCGCACGGTGCAGCTGAAAATAACACGCTCATTTGAATGTATTTGTTTTAAAACTTTATCATTTCTGTAGTAACAGAGCATCCACAGGGACATGATTGGTCAAGCTTCCATTAACAAAACCCTTATTTCATTTCAACAGAAGAAGTCCCCAATATCATTACTTTGTAACAGTACAGTAAAGCTGACAACATTAAAGCTTTTACGCATGATCTTGTTTGAGATAGCGTGTCATGATTTACGCATGATCATGTTTAGAATGATTGTTTGAGATAGCAGTGTATTTTTTTCTTCATAACTTCAAGAGAAGGATCTACAGCTGGTAGTATTACTGCCCCACAGCTACAGAGACATTTCTGGTTTCATCTTCTGTTCACATCTTTTTCCATCTTTCCAGTCCCCCACCTTCCACAAACATGGCAGAAAGTGGACTAGCTAAGATAAATTGCTGCTAGATGGATGTGTTTACATGGTGCTACGCAATGGACTGGAATCCTGCTTAGAAGAAATCTTTTTGTCATCTCTTAAATATTCCTGGGACAAGATCTGTTCCTAGCAATCTTCAGGTAAAGACCCAGCATCTACCATGACCCTGACAATGATAACAGGGTTAGCGAATGAACATATCTTTAAAGATTGATAATAAAGAAGCTTGTAAAAATCAGGACTGTTTATAGCTCCGAAAACATACACTATATAGACAAAGGTTTGTGGACACCTGACTTTAAGATTTGTGTGTGTTTTTTGAACATTTAGTTCCCTTTTGCTATTATAATATAATCCACTCTTCTGGGAAGATGTTCCACTAGATTTTGAAGTGTGCTTGTGGAGATTAGTTGATTAGTTAGTAAAGTCAGGTACTGATGTAGGGTGAGGAGGAATAGGGTAAAGACTGTTTTCCATCACAAAGGGTTTTAATAGCATTGCAGTCAAAGGCCTGCATCAGGATGGGGGACTCTCTGTGCAGCTGGAGATGTTCCACATCAACAGCTTGCAGACCCATGAAATTACAAAGTAACACAGAAGCTTTGAAGATGGATTTGGACTGTACTTTAAAGGCAACAGTCTGCCACAATGACTCAGAACTACAGTTTGCATTTGATCACTATCACTGAACACCTCAACATCGATTAGCTTTAAAATGGATATTTGGTGTCACCCAGATGAGGATGGGTTCCTTCTTGAGTTTCTGGTTTCTCAGGGAGCATTTCAGTCGCCACCGGCTCACTCGTTAGGGACAAATGTACACTTTTTAGACAATGTCCATTGTTAAAAGCGCAATATAAATAAAAAAGGAGTTGATTTGAATTGAATCAAAGCTTTATAGCAGGTCACTCAAGATCCTATATTCCAACCCATGTAAACCATCTTCATTGAGATGGCTTTGGAAAAAGGGGTATTGTCATGCTGGAAAATGTTTGGGTCTCCTAGTTCACCTGATGGGAAAATTTAATACTACCACATTCAAAGGCATCCAAAGTCATCTTTGTCCAGGTAGTGTACGATTATTTCATTTACATTGTACAATGTTAAATATAGCACTAAACAGAGATAAAAAAAAAAAAAATAATTTATTTATTTATTTTTAGGAATTAAATCCTACAAAGCAGTTTCGCAGAAATCCATTACATTTCTTTTTTCATTTACTTTAAATCTGAACAACCAAAAAAAAAAGGAGGCTGATAATAATAATGAGGATGATGATGATTATGATGATGCTGCTGCTGCTGCTGATGATGATCCGCTGTAAGAAGACAAACATCCATTCAGGTGGTAACAATGAAATAATTTTGTCCTCTATCTGCATTAGACTGAGTGTTTTAGTCCTTATTCAAATTAGTTTTTTGTTAGGCAATTGTTTATCGTCTTTAACAAAGTTTGCAGAGGCTTTGACTCAGTACTTTCATCACTGTAACCACGAGACACATTCATCAGCCGGTGAGTTGTAAAGCTAACACGATTTCTCCACCTGAAAAGACTATCACACCTTAGTTTCAGGGAAAAGAAAAGGGAGAAAAATCTATAGTGTAGCTCATGCTATTATAAGCCAAGCACATTATCCATCTTGTGTTGTCAGATGGCTTGTTGGAGGCACCAAAGGGAAACGTTGTTTAAAGACACATCCATTTTCTTTGCTGAATAAATAATCAAAGCCACTTTCTCACGTTGAAACCGACAGGCACTGAAATCCCACGACATCGCCCAGGCCTCCTGAATATTAATAGCTTGTTATCAATACTCTCTGTGACAAATACTTAAAAAAAATCCCATCCGAGATAAAAGCATAAGGAGCTCGTCTTTTGTGTACAGTGCATCTGTGGAGAGACGGAAAAGAACAGAGTCCACAATTATCCATTCTGATCCTGCATTATGCCAAATTACAGCCAGAAGAGAAGAAAATAAAAGAGTGCAGGCAAAACAATTTTGCTGACATTTCCCATTTCCTATAATCAAACCCATGACATAAACAAACCTGTATTTACTAGATCTTTGTTGTGTAGAGATAACGATTTGCTCCGCCCCTTCACTCGCTTCTAAATCTGTAATCTGCCATCATTACAGAATGTAAATGACACTGATGAAGGGAACAGAGATGATTGAAAGATAAAGTCATGACAACTTTTATTTGATGCTTAGAGCATTCATAATAATAATAATAATAATAATAATAATAATAATAATAAAAGTCTTTTCTCATCTCATCTTTAAATGCTGTGTGTAATGCAAATCAGCTCATCATACAAAAAGTGAACGACACATCAAATGACATGCCTTTCAGTTTCTTTCCATCTACATTTTAAACACAAAATATTTAATGTGTGCATGTCATTAAGCTTAAAACAAGTGGCTGACTATCTGTAGTACCATCACAAAACTAAAACAACAAAAAGATCTAATAATATTACATTTTTGCATGCAATTAATGTTCCTCTTAGTAGCTGCATTTAAAACTTGTGGGGGAAAGTCATCGTACATGCCCTCAAAAATCAATTATTGGAGGTCAGTATAGCAGTTTATTTAAAAACTGTACTATAGTGTGCAGTTTTTTGTGTCATGACAGGGAAGATACAGGTTTCCCTAATTGTATTACCTGCCCTTTGCTAGTATTGATTTCTGTTGCTAAACTGAGTTTTAAGTTTACAATTACTCGCCTGGCAGTTTATACTTGTTTTGCATTAGATCTAAACGTCAGTTTGCATACTCATTACGTATTTATTAAGGCACACGCACACCGTATCACATGAATAGTGCATTGTAAAAATGATCAATGCAATTTGTATCATACAATCTACAAAAGTTGAATGTATTGTCACTTGCTGTTTAAACAGAGAAAGAAGGCACGTTGATGTTTCATTTTTTATTAGTTTTATTCAGTCAAACACACAATGTAAATGTCATTCCTTACTGTACTTTATGTGCTTTTTAATGTATCTGTACTTTACTGAAGTATTTCTATTTGAGGAGACTTTTACTTTCACTTCACTACATTTCAAATTCAATTATCTCACTTTTTACTCAACTACATTTTGCAAAAATTAGTTGTTCCTTTTTATTTATAAGCAGATAAAAACGGAACTGTTCAAACACACAGCAATCCACCAATCATCACCAACATACAGTTCAGCGTCAGTGCAAAGGCAAGCAGAACATTTTGAGAAGAATAAATAAAATGAAGAAACTCCTGACTCGAACTCGCCACAACACCGTGCCCTTTTTTGCTAGATTTTATTTTAGAAGTAGTTAAAAAAAGAAGGTTTTGGGTTTAAGATAATTTTAATAGATATCAATGTGTTTGACTCATTAATATTGTTCTATTTATAGATAGAGTAACATTTGTGACTTTTCACATACTGTTTTTTTCGGACTATAATCTGCTACTTTTTCCCCATGTTTGAACCCTGCCGCTTAAACAACGAAGCGGCTAATTTCTGGATTTTTTCTGGGTTTTTCCCGTTTTCACAAACTTCAAGCCAAAAAACTGAGCGACATAACATTAGACCAATGAAATTTCCAAACGAAAACAAAAAAAAAACGCACTTCACCTGTGTTCTGAGCTGCACGGCATCGGGAGAAAAACGTTTGATTTTTAAACGCACGACGATGCAAAAAGATAACCTCCAGAGAGAAATAGTTGTGAAAGGAAGACAGTGAACAATGACTAACTTGGTCGGCTACTGTTTAGATACAAGCCATTGTAACGCGTTGAGTCTGGGTGAAGGAATAGCTCGCTAACTCCAGTTGCAAATGAAATCTTTTAAGCACAGACAGGTTTCCAAAATGCGTGCTTTTTTATTTTTCTTGGCAACAGCGTTATGGGTTAGTCAAAGAAACATAGAAATCAGCATCAGAAAATAATGAGCACATAATCCTCAGTCTCACACACATGCAGTAATACCGGAGGAATGCAGTGACCTGCTGTTCCCAAAATGCCGCTCTGCTCTTAAAGGAGCCACAACATATTTCAATCGTTACACCGTGTAAAAGACACTGACTTTCGGTAAAGCCTGTGTAAAGTTCATTAGTTTCAGTGTAGGCACAGTGTGCGGCTTATACACAGGTGCAGCTTATTTACGTTAAAAATAAAAGTATTTGTAATATTTAGTTTATATAACGGTGTGCTTTATAGTCCGGAAAAATACGGTAAGTTGATTTAGCAGGAATATTGTGACAAAAATTATAATAGTAACATTATAGCCCTAAAAAATTGTAGTACTTTGGATATTTAAGAACTTTTACTTAATTCAAAGTTTAAAAAATGCACTTTTACTGGAGTAATATTTTAAATACTGTATCTTTAACTCTTAAACCACATGGTTTGTGTACTTTATCCAACACTGTTTTTTTTGTTTTGTTTTGTATTTCATTATTTCATTGTAATTTTTATATAAATGTCATATGATTGATGTTGATTATTTATGCATTTGCATTTGTATTTTATTGTTGCTAATATTTTTGACATTTGTAAAGAAAATGATTTACACAATATTATTCTCTTCAACTCTTCTCTTAAATAGATAAGAACACAGTGACTTTTCTGCCAAATTTAAGATTCAACCAAAGAAAACATGAAAAAACATCTGCAAATTGTATCTGGAAACCAACATGCATGAAAACATTGTTCATTTTGTAATTATTTATATTCAATTCATGAATAATATAACATGGCATGAGTATCCTACATAATTAGAGTAAAAATATTAAAAAGTTCATTCTCAACAAACATTTGTTTATTGACTATAAAGCAGATCTTAAACATGCACATATCAAAATGTTGATTTTAAAACTTTTGAATGGTATTCGAATATGCAAATGAGTTCTGAGAGCCCTTTTAACCAGCAGTGATAAAACGTCTAAAAAATCAGCAGCATTGATGAAACTGATGAAACTTGAAATCAACACCATATTGTACATGATGATCGGTGGAAAGAGATAGGCTGAATCTGTGACCATAATTAATATTCAAGACATCATTACATCATCATGGCTGTAAACACAAGTTAATCTTTTCATTTCAATCTGAAATCCATTTATTTATTTATTTTTTTCACAAGGATTTACTGTGTATAGAGTGGACACACAAATGTGAAGTTACACTTTGATTGATTCCAACTAAGAAGCAGAAGACAAAATCGCTATATTTTCCCTCTATTTTACTTCCTATTTCCAATTCTTTCTCTTTTTTCTTTCTTCCACTCTCTTTGATCTCTCTTTTCTATTCTCTTTCTTCTTGCCATTTTTCCATATTTTCCCCCTTTCTGCTCCTCTATTTATCCCTCAGCCATCATTCAGCCTTTCTGTCTCTCTTCTCTTTCTCTTTTCTGTCGTTGCCATCCATGATTCTGCATTTATTCTAACTGTTCTCTCTGACAGGCAATTGGTGTTGAAGGAAAGCACACACACACTCGAGCACACACACACACTCGTGCACACACACACACACACACACACACACACACACACACACACACACGTTCTCTCTGTCTCTCTTTCTCACACACACACACACACACACACACACACACACACACACACACACACACACACACTTATTGTCTCTCTCTCTCTCTCTTTTACTCTCTCTCTCTCTCTCTCTCTCTCTCCCACACACACACACACACACACACACACACACACACACACACTCGCACAGACACACACACTGATAGACCAGCAGCTCTGTGCATAATTAAACCTCAGCAAAGCGAAAGGATGGAGCGGGTGTAATCCCGGCCAGAGGATCCTCCATAATCACCACACAGTCAACAGACTGACGAAAGTAGAGGAAAAATTAAAAATAAATAAATAACATGCTGATTCATAAGATACATAAAAAACTCAATTTATAACCTTGACTTACCTGGTCAATGCTAACGTAAAATTCAATAACATTTACCCTATTGTTAATTCCAGTAATATTAGCCTTATCCTCAGGAGCACTAACATCATCCTAAAAGACACTAACTTTTTCTTCAGGAACACTAACTTAAACCTTAGCAATACGTTGTAATGATATTATATTTAAACTTAATTATGCTCATTTTAACCTTTATAACAGTAATATTAACCACAATAACGGTAACTTTAACCTCAATAGCAATAATCTACAATCTATAAAATAATCCATAATGACATTAACATTTACCTAAATGTCACTTTAACTTTAACCTTAATTACAGTATCTTTAACCTTAACAAATGCAACATTGTGCTCAATGACATTAACTTTACCTCAATGACATTCATTCTAAGGTCAATAACAGCAACTTTCACTTCTAACATTAATTCTAACCTCAAAACCAATAACTTTTACCTCAATGACATTAGATTTAACCACAATAACAGTAACTATAATCTAAATATAATTTATGTACACTAACCTAAACATCAATAACAGAAACTTTACCCTAAGTAAAATTTAATTTAAAATCAGTAACAGAAACTTTTACCTCAGTGACATTACCTTTAAAATCAATAACAGTAACTTTAATGTTAATAGTAACTTTAACCTCAATAACATTAACTTTAACATTAACTTACATTAAACTATGCAATGATACCAAGTTTAACTTAAATGATACCAACTTAAACATCAATAACAGTAACTTTAACTTCAATCTCAGAACCTTCAATAAAAAAAATATCACAATAACAATTTTAATACACTTACATTTTAACATAACACTACAGCTCAGTACCTAAAAATGTACAATTTTATGTTTAAAAAAAACTGCTTGTACTGACATTTATAAACTCAAAGTAGAAATCGTGTTCTATTATTATCTGTATAGAATAGTATAGTATAGAAGCACTCTCTCTCTCTCTCTCTCTCTCTCTCTCTCTCTTTTTCTATTGTCTCTCTTTTTTTTCACCCACACACCCACACACAAACTTGATTCATTTTTTTAATTAGTGTAAAGAAGAGAATGAGAAAATTCTGAGTGCAAATCTTACATGATAAAGGAAGAAAGGAGACATTAGGAGAGTGCTAGAGAGAAAGAAGGAGAGAGAGAGAAAGAGAGAGAGAGAGAGAGAGAGAGAGAGAGAGATTAACATAACACTACAGCTCAGTACCTAAAAATGTACAATTTTATGTTTAAAAAAAAACTGCTTGTACTGACATGTATAAACTCAAAGTAGAAATCGTGTTCTATTATTATCTGTATAGAATAGTATAGTATAGAAGCACTCTCTCTCTCTCTCTCTCTCTCTCTCTCTCTCTTTTTCTATTGTCTCTCTTTTTTTTCACCCACACACCCACACACAAACTTGATTCATTTTTTTAATTAGTGTAAAGAAGAGAATGAGAAAATTCTGAGTGCAAATCTTACATGATAAAGGAAGAAAGGAGACATTAGGAGAGTGCTAGAGAGAAAGAAGGAGAGAGAGAGAAAGAGAGAGAGAGAGAGAGAGAGAGAGAGAGAGAGAGAGAGAGAGAGAGAGAGAGAGAGAGATTGAGAGCAATGATGGAGGAGCAGAAAGGTTTTCAATCTCCTTTGCCATGCTACGACTTCCCTATCTCCCTGCGATGTGTCACTTATCTGCTCTCTGCAAGAAACCTTCACCAGCACTTAACCTTGCACAGAAGAAATACAAAATAAATAAATAAAATGCCATCGATATAAAAATGGTACTCAATCCACCGCAACTCACCAAGAATCCAAATCCCTCAATTATCCTGCCTTAGACCGAGTGCATTTTCTGCCACGACACAGTCATGACACTAACGGCGTCAGAGAAAGAAATATTCATCGCGTATTGAGCTTTCTGTGGTCTTTTCCATCACACTCACACAGCGAGAGTAACATTAGGACAGCAGAATTAGCCGGGAAAGCATCTGCTTAATTCACCTCGGAGATCAAGTGCGCTTATTCCATTTGTTTATTTATTTCTGCTGATCAAAAGAACCAACGATCCTTTTAAAAAGCCCCTTTAATTGCAGCTCGTGAAAAACTGATACGCCGCCTAAGGACATTTTATTGTCGCTGTGATGTTGGGACAAAGAGTGTAACGCTTGTATTCATTTTACATGCCTATGTGGCATTAACGACTAAGGAAGAGAAAGAGAGAGAGAGAGAGAGAGAGAGAGAGAGAGAGAAAAAGGGAGAGAGAGAGAGAGAGAGAGAGAGAGAGAGAGAGAGAGAGAGAGAGAGAGAGTAATTAGCTGATCTGCTGCCAAACTTCGGGCTTGGAGATCGTTTTCCACCTCACTGAGGTTGAGGACAGAACCTCAATCAGCACTGCGGCCCCGAAGTGCACTAAGTTAAACGATCCACTGGCAAAACGCAATATGTCACAGTCTAAACTCTGCCTGATGGATATGCAACACTAATACCGCCTCATGTTCATAGATTTGCTTGTGGAATTGTACAATTCTTCTTGTACCATTTGGTGAATAAAGCTATAGTTACAGCAGCGAGTGTGGTTAGTGGTCATGTGGGTTTAGAGGTTGTTTGGATTAGCAGTCACTCTGGGTTAGCGATCATAGAGTGAAAAGATCTTGCTTGCTATTTACAATAGTTCTAAGGTTTGGGTTCAGATAAAGAGACTGACAAAGCCAGATTTCTCATTTTAACATTTGTAACAAGCAAAAAAAGCTTTGCTGAAACTGTAGATTTAAAAAAAAATGTGGAAGTTGAAGTCATTGAAAAAATTCAAACAATAAGATAAAAAGTAATAAAAGAGAAGAGAGGATACAAAAAAGAACAGGAAAGGAAAGGAAAGGAAAGGAAAGGAAATATGACAGAAAGCATACACAGAAGCAAAGGAAAAAGAAAACAAAGGAACAGAATTAAGAAAATATGAAGTAAAATAAAAAAGGAAATGAAAAAAAAAGAACAACAGTCAGGAAAACCTATTAGAGAAAAGTGAGAAATGTTCGAGAAAAATGAAAGGAGAAAAAAAGAAAACAGAAAACAGACAGAAAAGAAGGAAAACGATTGAAAACCTAATGAAAGAGGCTTAAAGAAAGAACAAAAACTTATGGGTTGGGGGGGACTTTTTTTCGTTCTTGTCTACACATATAAAATAAAGAAATGGATAAGGTGAAAGGGCAATTCTACATGAGGTTTAAAGTAATTTTACTGAGGTTTCACTACAAACGCTGTATTTTGGTTGCCTTGCTTTCAAAACTGTGTGCCTGCTTAAGCTTTTTCAATTTTAATAAGAAGAGATGAAATGACTGCATCTAAAGAGCACCAACCAATCCCACAGTCATGGAAAAACTAAAATACACAGACTATCATTTATTCCAGCCCATCTACCCTAATGACATGTATTGTGTATCTCCAGGCGAGGGATGGACAGAAGCTAGAAATCTGTCGCTTGCTAAGAAAATCCAAGATCTGGCCAGTGATTTCACACCACACTGCTTTCACACACAGGTTCAGTTCAGCTCCAGGGCTCCTGAATGATTCAGAGCTCCCCCTTATGGTGTCCCTGGATCAAAGCTTTCACCTTGATGCACTACAAACCAAGTTCTTTACTGATTTTGACCAAGGGGCAAGAAGATCTAGAGGAGAAGCTCTGAAACAATTCATAAATAATTTACACCATCTTTACTTAGCCCCAGGAGATACATCTGACTCTAGACACCATAACATCCCATGAAAATATGTCTAAATTCTTGGCTCACAGTTTTGCCAAATTTCCAATTAACATCTACTGATTTCTTCAATCTCAGCTTTCTAATGCAGTTTTATGTTTTGTGCATCAGAATATGTAAGAAGGTTTATAAGGCTTGCCCAAATGCACATTGGATGAAAGTATCAATAAACCACTGAATCTAATTTCTTTATGAAGCTATAATTTATTTTTTTTTTTAAATCCATGACCAGTAATTTTTCCCACTTTATTCTTGAGTCTTCCCAACTGCACAAACATTCATGAAGAAAATAAACCTTTTTTTCCCAAGTGTGATAGGCAACGCTCAACATCCAGCTGACAACGAAACCACTCACCCTGCCAACGAGGATCGGATCGGGTCCAGAGAATTCCTCCAACACGAACATTTGATTCCAAACCCATCCCCTTTTGGCTCGATGGAGGACGCGTCGTCCTTCCTGCTGAGAAGTCTCACTTTCTGAACTCGGCCTCGTTTCTAAACTTTGAGATTGGCCGACAAACTGTGCCGAGGAGCTGACGCATACACAGGTAATCCACGCCAGCAAGATCCGAGTCCACACGTCCCTCTGCATCTCCTCTTTCCGTTTTGGCATCTTCACAGTCTGACTTTACTAGTGCTCTCCTTTTCTTGTTCTTACTCCAGTTCTTCCAACTCAATACTCTTTCCGTCCTCGTGTCCCCAAGCTCGGGTTCATGATGTCGTGGAGAAGCTGAGGTTTGTCTCCTGAGCGGGGGAAAACATGTAATCCATCGAGCTTCAGTCTTCTGTGCAGAAAAGAAAAATAAAGATGAGAAATAATTAGTACTAGAGCAGGCTTCTACATTTTGGGACAGGAGAGCCAAGGACAGCAATGTGTGCATGTTTAAAAAGGAGCTGTATGATTCAAGTGCCAGCTGTTCATGATGGTTTAGAGATAATTAAAAAAATAATTCTGTGTGTGTGTGTGTGTGTGTGTGTGTGTGTGTGTGGTTGTGTATATGAGTGCATGTGCGGGTGTGTGTGTGGGGGGGTTGTTTAATCAATATATAAATCAGATTTATTTTAAATAAATAAAACACTAATGTCTTTTATGGTTCTGGTAACAAGTTGTCCTGCTGTACATGCCCTTGTCCATGTCAGGGTTTTTTACACTATCTGAATAATAAATATTCTTTTAATCCCATAAAATATCTCTCTCGTGGGCTTTCCCTGCTTTCTTGGTTTATTAATTGCCGCAGGAATCTGAACCAGCAGCCGCACTGACTCCTCAGCTGTCAAACACTCTATTAGGCAGTGCTCTAAAATGTGATATTTTAATTACGGCATGAGCATCTACAAAATCAATATGATGTATGAAACTTAAATTCGACAAGATCGAAAACGATCTGCAGTCCATAAGCTAGGGTTTGAAGAAGTATTTAAGAAATGGCCATTAAATATCAATACATACTTAAATCCCAATGAAGGACAGAGATTGCAGGGAGGTTGGATGTTTCCCAAAAACACAACGTCTTACTATTCAAGATCGTTGTGCAAATCAAGCATGCAGTGAAGAGTGAAAGTATTGGAACCCAATGCTCGTCTTTTTAGAGGTTAGGTGGTTCAAAAAAATGACAAGAGCTTTAGAGATATAAAATGGACCTGAAAGTGTACATTAAGTTGTCATCGTCATAATTATCCTGCTGCTTAATGGACTTTAGAAGTGCCACCAGATCCAATTCTTTTGCAAAATAGAGGGATTTTTATAATAATTTTTATTTATTTATTTTTTTTATCAAATGATAGGACGTGTCAATAAACACATATGAAGTATATTTTACAATATGCTCATGGCAAACAAAAATAATTGATGCAAAAAATAAAAAATAAATAAAAAAAAAAACAGGAAAAAGAGAGACAGATTTGATTTCAGCACCATAAGGGACGGACAGCTCCCCATCTGGGAAAGAAAGAAAAAAATCTGCCAAATTTCCTATGCAGCAAAATTGAAAATTGGGCAACATTTATGAATTTATTTACTTTCAACTCATTCATTTGCTCAAAGATGACTTATAACTGCATGGCATGATGCTTTACTTTTCACCCAAGTTACTAAAATCAAACTATGAGGTTAATAATGATGTTAATGATGACGAGGATGAGGATGGTGGTGATGCTGAGGCTGATGATGACAGAATGAATGCAATTGAATTCAATCAATAAAATGTGGATTAAAATGCTGTGCGACCTGATGCTCGAGTTTTCTGTCTTTTTCTATCTCTGATCAATCGATCAGAGACTCAAACACACAACATGCAGCTGAAGCGCACACACACACACACACACACACACACACACACACACACACACACACACAGCATTCTGCACTCATGCACCTGTTCACACTGAATGCCACTTACCCGATCCGGCTGCGACGTCTCCTCTGTCGAGGGCTGGTTCAGAAATAAAGCCTCATCGCTGTGGGTCTGTGTGTGTTCGTGTGTATGTGAGTGAAAGAGAGAGAAAAAGGGAGAGAGGAAGAAATTAAGTGTGTGTGTATATATGTGTCCCTGTGTGTATGTGTGAGGGAAAGGAGAAGGAAGCAGGATAACGGAGGAGTGCGGACCACTGGAGATGTATGTATGCACGTGTCTGGAGCTCCGGCAGGCTGCTGCTAGCTGAGCGTGAGTGTGAGAGCGAGCGATGACTCCGTGTGTGTGTGTGTGTGTGTGTGTGTGTGTGCATATGTGTGTGTGTGTGGGTGTGTGTGCGTGTGCATGCAAGAGGAGGAGGAGGAGGAGGAGTGTGTGAGGTGGGCTGAGCTTCAATCCATCTATCTATCCATCCATCCTTCTTTCTTGCTTTCTCTTGCTCTTGCTCTGAAGCTCAGAGAGGCTCTTGCACAAGGGTATGCACAAGTTTTAGGGATGCTCTTTCTCTCTCTGTCTCTCTCTCTCTCTCTCTCTCTCTGTATCTTACACACACACACACACACACACACACACACACACACACACACACACACACACGTATGGGTGTCACAGCTCTCGTCACGCTCGCTTGTTTCGTTTCTGTGCCAGGATTAAAACTGTATTTTTGTACAGAGGCGAAGACAGAGAGAAAGAGAGATGATATGTGTGTGTTCTGTTCCTTTATGTGTCACACCAAAAAATATATATTATAATGTAAATATACATTTGTAGATATCAATAATGTAAATATACTTACAAATATACATTTTATTAAATATTTCTTTAAGTTTTACCCTTTTCTTTATAATGCCAGCATTACACTTGTCATACAGTTAACACTGTTGTTGGTGTTGAAATCCATCAGATTTCCTCATCACGCATTTATGTCA
Organism: Silurus asotus; assembly: GCA_024362625.1. Taxonomy (NCBI): domain Eukaryota; kingdom Metazoa; phylum Chordata; class Actinopteri; order Siluriformes; family Siluridae; genus Silurus; species Silurus asotus. The sequence goes on from MU527382.1 coordinate 715,941, forward strand.
TTTATGTCACACAACCAATCAATATCATATATCTTATTGAAGGTTATAGAAGAAGAAAAAAAAAAAGGAAGAAGAGGGTAAGTGTGTGAGCTGTACAGATCATCCTACAGTGTGTGTATGGTGTCATCTGACTGACTGAGTGCCCTCTAGTGGACAAAGTAAGATGTGAACGTTCTTGCGCACGTACGCACGCGCGCGCGCGCACACACACACACGCACACACACACACACACACACACAATGGAGAGAGCGAGAGAGAGAGAGAGAGAGAGAGTGAGAGAGAGAGAGAGACAGAGAGAGAGAGAGAGAGGCTAAAGAAAGAGTACACAGACAGGTAGATGCAGTGACATACAGAGGCATGAACAAACATGTACATAGATAGTGGACAGAAGAATAGACAGACAGAAATATGGACAGACAATGAAGTAGATGGAGAGACAGAGAGAGAAACTGAAAAACAGGTAGAAATACAAAAAAGGCAGACAGGTAAACAAACAGAGAGGTAAATTAAGGGAACTAGTGGATTAGAGAGACAGAAAAAAAAATTAAAAAATAAAAACAGAGAGAGAGGAATAGACAGACATGCACAGTAAATAATATGAAAAAAAAATTAAATTAGTATTATATAAAACATAATTTATGTTTGATAAAGTCAAATAAGTATTTGATCCAGCAAGAATTCTGACTCCTACAGACCCAAGTTAGTCCTGTACCTTTAGGAAAGAAACCATTGGTAACACACCAAGGTCCCTCTGCTCAAGATTGTACATGAACAGGCCCGTTGAAAGTTTGCCATTGAACACCTGAACAATTAAAAAAAGGCTTTGGAGAATGTGATGTGGTCAGATGAGACCCAAATTGAGCTCTTTGTCATCAACTTGACTCGCCGTGTTTGGAGGCAGAGAACTGCAGAATATGACCCCATGAACACCAACCACACTGTCAAACATAGAGGGGGAAACATTCTGCTTTGGGGCTGTTTCTTTGCTAAGCGTAAAAAGAAAGACTTCACCACATGAACGGGGCCATGCACTGTAGAATCTTGGATGAGAACCTTCTGGCATCAGCCAGAACACTAAAGATGGTGGACGGGTCTTCGAGCATGACAATGACCCAAAACATCCAATTAAGGCAACACATTGATGATCTTGTAGCCCATTCCAGCTTTGTGCAGGTCTACAATCTTAAAGTCAAGTCAAGAAGCTTTTTATTGTCATTTCAACCATAAATAGCTAATGCAGTACACAGTCAAATAAAACAACGTAGCAAGAGTGTGAACAGAATATTGTGCAAATTAGCAAAGAGCAGCAATCGAGATAAAGTAACAGTAGCAAAAAAAAAATTTAGACAGAATATTGTGCAAAAGAACAAATAGCAGTAATCCCGGACGATGTGCAAAAACAGCATGTAAACATTTTGTGGTAATGATTAGTGTGAGTGGTACTGAATCATTGGTGTGCGAAGTGGGTGATGTGTGTTGAGTCCAGTTTGTACAGATCAGTCACACAGTTTGTTTGTGTGTGTGTGTGTGTGTGTGTGTGTGTGTGTGTGTGTGTGTGTTCAGTTTTTTTGTTGAGTAGCCTGATGGCTTGAGGGAAGAAACTGTTGCACGGTCTGGATGTGGTGGCCCGAATGCTTCAGAACCGCTTCCCTGATGGTAGGAGAGTGAAAAGTGTGTGTGACAGGTGTGTGTGGTCATCCACAATGCTGTTGGCTTTGTGGATGCAGCGTGTCGTGTAAATGTCCATGATAGAGGGGAGGAAGACTCCAATGATCTTTTCAGCTGTCCTCACTATCCTCTGTAGGGTCTTGCAATCCGATACGGTGCAGTTCCCAAACCAGGTGGTGATGCAGCTGCTCAGGATGCTCTCAATTGTCCCTCTGTAAAACATGGTCAGGATAGGGGAGGGAGATTAGCTTTCCTCAGCCTTCTCAGGAAGTAGAGATGCTGCTGGGCTTTTTTGGTGATGGAGCTGGTGTTGATTGACCAGGTGAGGTTATCCGCCAGATGAACACCAAGGAATTTGGTGCTCTTGATGATTTCCACTGAGGATCAATCTAAGATCAATGGAGAATAGTCACTCGGTGTTCTCCTAAAGTCAACAACCATCTTTTTAGTTTTGTCTACATTCAAAGAAAGGTTGTTGGCTCCACACCAGGCTGTTAACCGTTGCACCTCCTCTCAGTATGCTGACTCTTCGTTCATGCTGATTAGACCCACCATAGCTGTGTCATCGGTGAACTTGATGATATGATTCGAACTGTGCATTGCTACACAGTCGTAAGTCAGCAGAGTCAACAGCAGTGGACTGAGCACACAGCCCTGAGGGGCCCCAGTGTTTAGTGTGGTGGTGCTGGAGATGCTGTTTCCGATCGAACTGACTGAGGTCTCCCAGTCAGAAAGTCCAGGATCCAGTTACAGAAGGAGGTGTTCAGGCCCAGTAGGCTCAGTTTCTCTATCAGGTGTTGAAGGACGATCATGTTGAATGCCAAGCTAAAGTCTTTGAACAGCTTCTGAACATACAAGTCCTTGTTGTCTAGATGTTTGAGGTCCAGATGGAGGCTTGTGGAGATGGCATCGTCCCTGGAGCGGTTTGGACGATACGCGAACTGCATGGGGCCCAGTGTGGGTAAAAGCTGGGTTTTTATGTGCCTCATGACGAGCCTCTCAAAGCACGTCATCACAATGGGTGTGAGTGCAATGGGACGATAGTCATTAAGGCAGGAGACAGTAGACTTTTTCGGCACGAGAATGATGGTCGTCATCTTGAGGCACGTAGGAACAATGGCACATTCCCTGAGCACTCTGCCAGGAATGTTGTCTGGTCCAGCAGACTTCCATGGGTTAACTGTGCTGAGTTTTCCTTACTTCAGCTGTGGTTAAACAGAGCACCTGGTCACTGGGAGGAGGGATGGTCTTCCTCGCCACTATGTTGTTCTGCACCTCGAACCGGGCGTAGAAGTTGTTTAGCGCATCTGGGAGGGAGGCGTCTCAGTCACAAGCAGGTGCTGTTGTCTTGTAGTTTGTGATTGCCTGGATGCCCAGCCACATCTCTGCCTCTTTGGTGGCACTGGACAGTTTGGCTCTTGCTTTTTTCAAGGTCGTCTTTTTCCCTGCTCTGAAGGGAAAGTGATGGTGTAGTGATGGTCTTGGAGATAGTCATGTCATCAATTCACTTGCCCCTGTAGCTGGTCACTGTTGACGTGTACTTCTCCAAGTTCATGAAATTGATGTTGGTTGCAGCTGCCCTGAACATGTCCCAGTCAGTGCATTCAAAGCAGTCCTAGAGAGCAGACATGGGTCCTGCTGGCCAGGTTCTCACCTGCTTTCGAGCTGGTCTTGCTGCTGAGTGGTCTGATTGCTGGGATCAGCATAACAGAGATGTGGTCTGAGTACCTGAGGTGGGGGCGGGGCATTGCCCGGTATGCGCCCTGGATGTTTGAGTAAACAACATCCAGCGTTATTTCTCCTCTGGTTGCAAAGTCCACATTCTGATTGAATTTGGGAAGCACAGTCCTGAGATTTGCATGGTTGAAATCTCCGGCGACAATAAACAATCCTTCAGGGTGTGTTTTTAAAGTTTGCTAATAGTCCCTTAGCATTAGCGCTAGGTGGTATGTACACTTCGAGCACAATAGCAGTGGAGAATTCCCAGGGTAAATAAAAAGGTCTACATCTCACAACCATAAACTCCAACAGCGATGAGAAGTAGGTGGAAACAAGCACAGAGTTCTTACACCATTCCGTGTTGATGTAAACACACAGACCGCCGCCGCGAGTCTTACCGCACAGAGCTGCATTTCTGTTGGCACGAATCGCGGCTAGCCCATCCGGCGTTCGGAACTCTGTCGCACAGCCACGTTTTAGTAAACACAAAGCAGTAGTGTCTGTACTCACGCTGAGTAGCTTGTTGGAGTCTGATGTAGTGCCAATTTATTGTCCAGGGAACAGACATTTGCCAGCAGTAGAGATGGTAAAGCAGGCCGGCTAGGGTTCGCTTTTAGCCTAGCACTAGCACCTGCTTGCTTTCCGCGTTTCCGCTTCCTCACGCAGTGCTTTCGATTTCCCCTCCTTCATCCATCCACCACAGGTGACCCCGATGTCTGGAGGCCTGGTTCTCAAAGCACGCAGAGGTTGCGTAGCTTCTGCCGCAGATCATCAATTATTTTGTTATTTGGGTTATTTCTTAGTTCTTTTAGTACAAACCCAAGTCAAAAAGGGGAAAATATAAGAAACAATCAATGCTTCAAACACAACAATGCAAAAACAAATGGTGCTCATGGTCCTCTCCCCAACGTTCCAGCAGTCCTTTTTTTAAACCCCAGCAGTTGACCGGATTGGCCACAGGTGCAGTCAGGTCACACACGTTGATTATCTTCCTAGCCAATAGCAGTCCAAAGAGGGCGGAACATTGAGAAATTGACAGGAAGGTGAACCAATAGAGAGAGACAAACACCCACACACACGAACATCCAAAGGGACGTAACATTTGCGGTGGTACACAGGGACACCGGTTGCTCCGACGTCCATATGTTGCGTAAGGCGGGCTACAAAGTGAAAGTAGGACTATTTTGGGTCCGGAGCATAATCTGCGAGCTATTGCCGCGCCGCCATCTTGGATCCAGATCCGGGCAATCTTGTCCCTAACGTCCTTTTACAGCTCTTTGTTCTTTCCCATGGTGGTGGAGAGGTTAATTCTGTGACTGGTGTCCTAAATACACATAATGAGTTAATATTAGGAGTTCTTTCAAAGGACAGGACTAATTTGGGTCTGTGTGAGAATTCTTGCTAATTTGGTACAGGATCAAATGCTTATACAAATTAATTTATAACCTATCTTTAATATATTTTTTATTATTATTATTTTTAATTCTCTGTTAAAATAAACCATAAAATTATATACTATTCATCTCTTAAAATCAGCAGGGGATCAAATAATTATTTCCCCCACTATATAAACGAAAAGAAAAATATAGGCAGTTTAAACGACATGCATGCAGTGTAATAGACAAGCAGGAAGACAGAGAGATATAGGGACACAATGAAGCATAGACAGGTAGAAAAATAGAGGGACAGATAGAAGAACAAAAAGACATGTAGGTGGAGAAAGAGATGAGACGAATAGAGAAACAGAAAGAGGATTTCAGCAGACAGGTTAATGGTGGGACAAACAAAAGAACAGACTGACAGATAGATAGAGGTCTAGAATGAGGAACAGACAGAAGTGAAAATAAAGGGGCAGACAGAGGAACAGACAAACAGGTAGATAGAGTGACATACAGAGACATGAACAAACAGGTAGATAGAAAAATACACAGACAGATGGATGAATGGGAAGACAGACAGAGAAATGGGTACAGGTAGATGGAAAGACAAAAAGAAATATAATAACAGGCAGAAAAAAGGAGAGTCAGACAAAGAAATAAACACAGAAGTAAATTAAGGGAAATAGAGGAATAGACAGACAAATAGAAAAAACAGGGGGGGGGGGGGGAATAGAACAACAGACAAGAAGGTACATAGAGTGACAGACAGACAGACAAAGGCATAGACAGGCAAGAAAATAAAGATACATGCAGACAGGGGAATAAACAGATGGGTAAATAGATACACACAGAGAGATATAGACAAATAGAAAGACAATCCAAGAATAGACAGATGAGTAAAAAAAAAGGCGGACAGAGAAATAGACAGTTAGATGGAGGGACAGACATAGGGTTGAGGCCAGAGCTCTATAGCAGGTCCCTCAGAATCTTCCACTCCAACCCAAGCATACAATATCTTCATGGAGCTCACTTTGTGTACAGTTGAACTGTCATGCTGCATGCTTTTGGCTCCCAGTCCAGGTGAAGGGAAAATGTAATGCACATAAGAAGAATAGACAGAGGGATAAATAGACAAGCACACAAAGAAACAGACAGACAGGTTGATGTGGAAACCGAAACAAATAGTGAGACAGGAAGATGGAAGAGTAAACAGAGAAACAAACAGAAAAATAGGTGGAGGGACAGAAAAACATGACAGATAGGTAGATAAAGGAACGGACAAAAACACATGTAAATAGACCAACAGTCAGAGAATGAGGAATAGACAGAATAAATGACAGACAGGTAGATGAAATAAGAGATGAGGAAAAAAAGGAGTGAGGGACACAGAGAGGAATCAACAGACAGGTAGACATAGGGACAGACAAAAGAATAGACAGATAAATAAATTGAAAGACAGGCATTGGTAGAGACAAAATGGTAGATAGAGGAACAGATAAAATTGGTAGATGGAGTGACAGAATGAAGCATAGACAGACGGTTAGACAGAGGGGCAGACAGAGTAATAGACACACAGAGAGTTGAAAAGACAGATAGATGAATAAAACAGTCAGTTTTTAACCATACCAGGTTGCAGACAAATTTTGGGACACATCAGAAGAAGGTCCTGAAGAGCAAATCTAATGACAATATGCCAGTGTCTTACGGAGACACACCTATCATCCTATCAGATGCTTTGCCAGTCTGTTATGGGAGAATTGTTTTGAATATCATAGTTTCTTTGATGATGTTTTCTTGGACAAGCTGTCAAGATGATATTGAGCCAAATTTAGAGAAGAATGAAAAAGGTTTGGGGGAAGAGTAGCAAAAATGAAACTTAAATGTAAGCATGTTTAGCACTTTATTGTAACTTTTAACCTGTATGTGGTGCTGGGAAGAAATGAATACCAACCTGAGGATATGCATTCTTTAAGGTTTTAAAGATTTTGACAAGATATAAGACAGCAGATATTTAAATTAGTTGAAAAATAAATTTTACTTACTTTATATAATACTGTGTGTATGTACAACTATGATTTGTACGCACCTTGACACAGGGGATCGAATGACCCAGGACACATACCTCAAAAGTTATAACAATAACCTGATGGTGGCGCTAAAGAATTGGCAGCACTTGCCTCAGATTTTCTCTGAATCTTTTGTAAACCCCTTAACAATCAGTGTACCAAATTTTACAACCTTGATCTATGGGCTGCCATAGACATCTAAACCATAGGACAAGAAAATTTAGAAGAATAATAAGGAGGAATATTTTTGTAGTCTTTTTTTTTTTATTTTTATAATAATGCAATAATGTAAACCACTATATATATATATATATATATAAGATAAATACTACTATTAACAACAACAACAACAACAACAACAATAATAATAATAATAATAATAATAATAATAGATGTTTTTTTCATCAATGTAAATGATTACACTTTTCAGCGTGACTCTTTTATAAGCTAAAGTTCCTCCATCCTGTTGACAAGCAGAATAATGGGGTGGTTTTGCAGTAACCGCTCTCTAAGTGCTTTTTCTTCTCTTTAAGTAAATAAAAGTAAAAAATGATTATAAAACCAGGAGAGTGTAAAAAGAAGAAGGATTGTGAACAAGAGCAGGAGGAGGAGGAGCAGGAGGAGGAGTCACTGTTGCAGAGGCACAATCTGACGAGTCACACTTCACACTGATGTGAACAGAAGGATCACACTGGTCTGTACTCTGCTAATCCGACATTCCTACCTCTGGGATCAAACTCGAGGCAGAGGAGGGATAAGAGGTAAAATGTTCACATGATTATGTTACCAATGTCCTAATTGGCAATGATTTTCAAAAATACTGCAATGAACGTGCTAAAGATTTTTTCCTCTTTTTTGCTGAGAAATTTCTTACATTTTTTACTCTGATTTATTTCAGAGATTATTTCTTCATTTCATCATCAAATGTCTTATTTATATATTTTTAATTTTTAATGCACAGTAATGTTCTCTCATCACTCTTAGCTGCATTTTATACCCTTGATCAATATGAAACTCGGGCTGAATACATACTGGCTACTTCTTCACTATGTATACTCAATACAGATGGCCCACCAGAGTTACACATAACAGAGTTAACTAGTGAATACATAAATTCAATTTTTTTTAATAATTATTTTTGTGTTTTAATTGCATTAAACAATGTATGACTTACTTTGAATATTTAAAATGACAAAATAATTGGAACCTGGTTTACGATTTTTGGTGGTTATACAGTATTTTATAAGTTATATTTTTATATATAAATATATATATATAAAAAAATATATATAATATAAAGTTAAATAGTGGTTTTATATTATAATTTATATTTTCACTTAATCTATTTATCTATTGAAAACAAAATCAGGCAATCATTTTCAGAAAAAAAAATAAAAAATGAGATACTATTGTAATTTTAAATGTATAAATGGCATATTGTGATTGTTACCACATAGTTGGTAAATAAACAAACGAACAAACAAATATATTTTCCCCTCACTTGATCTAGAAGACCCAAACCTGTTCCAGCATGACAATGCCCCTGCACACAAAAAGAGAGATCTTTGAAGATTTGGTATACATGGGTTGGAGTGGAATATCATGAGTTGCCTTCGATGCTGTAGAGTTCTGATTGAACACCTTTGGAATAAATTGGAACATTGACTGCGTCTAAGGCCTCCTTACACTGACTTTACCTACACCCTTGTGGGTGAATGAGCACAAAACAACACAAAACACCACAAATTGATGATGCTTCAAGAAATATAGATTTCATTGTATATTTTGATCAATTTACAAACTCTAAATTTAGAAAACAGAAGAAAAATCTGAATCAAATCAATATTTGGTGTGACAACTCTTTGGCTTTCAACACCTACACTTGCACACTTTGTACAATTGTAGAGTAAAAAGTCAGGGATTTTGTAGGGTATGATTTAGGTGTATGATTAACCAGTTACACCAAGCAGCTTAAGAAGGGGAGTGGTAGCTCAGTGGTTAAGGCTTTGGTTGAAAGAAAGGTTGGGGCTTTAAGCCCTGGTATCACCAAGCTGAACCTCTTGGGCCCTTAAGCAAGGCCCTTAACCCTCTGTGTTCCAATGCTCTGACCATAGCTTCCAAGAAAGCTGGGATATTTGAAGAAATACTTTTACTGTGCTGTAATATACGTGTGACAAATAAAGACTATTCTATTTAATTCTCTAGCTGCTAATGATTTGAATTTTTTATATGTAGTTTGAAACCGGGTCGTTAACTGAAATAGAAACAGTTGTGTAGGAGACTAAATTGGGTGAGGAACAGCCAATCTCTGCTCCCAAGGTGTGGTTGTGAAGACAGTTTCATGTCACGGGTCATAGACAATGGCAAGACTGAGATCAGCAACAAGACACAAATAGTAGTTATACCACATTAGCAAAAGTCTCTACCAGGCAAATGTTTGAGTTTTAAGATGTGCTGTTCAAGCAAAATTTTGAAGAAGCACAAAGAAATGTTGAGTAGCGGGAATGCAGTGGTCATCAAAGGAAACTTAATGCAAGCGATGGCAAACATAAAATGTACATCCCTTCAACATCAGATGTTCAGCAGTGCCATTAGCAAAAAACTGGAGGAAACCAGTGGGACCCAGGTACACCCATGAACTGTCTGAAGAAGTCTGGCTAGAAGTGGTGTTCATGGAGAATTGTGGCCTAAAGGTCATACCTCTGACATGGAAACAAGGTTAATTGGCTAAACAATGCATAGAAACTGAAAAAAGCTCTGGTCTGAAGAATCACAATCTGAAATGTTTGGCAGTAAAAGGAGGCTGTTTGTTTTTCCTAAATGGCTTGAAAGCAGTGCAATAATGCGTGTCTGCAGGCAACAGTGAAGCATGGTGGAGGTTTCTTGTGAGTATTCGGCAAATGGAGTTGAATATTTGGACAGTATTAATGTTCTCCTCAATGCTGTGAGATACAGGCAGATACTTATCCATCATGCCATACTACCAGGGAGGCATCTGATTGCCCCCAAATTAATTCTGCAGCAGAACAATAACCACAAAACATTCAGTCCATGTCATTAAGATTTCCACTATATGAAAAAAAGTATTTGGACACCTGACTTTTCCACCCAGCTGGAGGCACACGAATGTGTAGGAAATCTTTGGATGCAGTATAATAATATTTTGCATTCACTTGAACTTTTGCTGAAAATGTCGCTGGAACGTGAAACCTGCTCCAGCATGGCAGTGCCCCTGAGCACAAACCGAACATCATGAATATATGGTTTACATGGTTTGGAGAGGAAGATCTTGAGTGGCCTACTATAGAGCTCTGATCTCATCCACACTGAACAACAACCCCATGCGTCCTCACCTCAGCATACATCAGTACCTGACTTTACAAACACCCTTGTGGCTAATGAACACTAATGTTAACAAGTAAACTCTAAAATCTAGTTAAACATCTTCCCAGAGCAGTGGAGATAATTGAGCAAAATTGGGAAAGAGCAAATTAGGACTAAATGTGGAATACGATGTTCAAAAAGCACTGATCTCAACCTCATTGTGTCTTTCTGGGATTATATGAAGAGACTAAAGGTTTTGTGGCAGCCTACATCCTCAGAAGATTTGTGGTTAGTTCTGCAAGATGTTTGGAACAACCTACCAGCCAAGTTCCTTCAAAAACTGTGTGCAAGTGTACCTAGAATAATTGATGCAGTTTTGCCATCACACCAAATATATATTTTTGTTAATGATAAAATAAACTATGGATACTTATTTTTTTAAGAATTCTGATTTTACAGCATTTGTACAATCCTGCCTAAAACATTTGCACAGTATTGTATGTGTGTGTGTGTGTGTGTGTGTGTGTGTGTGTGTGTGTGTGTGTGTGTGTGTGTGTTTGTGTTTGTAGGTGGGATGTATTTCAGATATTCATGGTTGATTTCTTACTAAATGTGAATGAAAGATAAAAAAAGAATGAACAAATCATTTCAACAATTGATGTGCTTTAAACAGACACCTGTGTTTTGAGTCCCATCACACTGGTCCCTCCTTTTCCGCCTCTTTCTCCTCCTCCTCCTCCTCCTTCTTCTCATCGGCAATGTGCAGTTTGTCAAGTTTTCCTCCAGAGAATCTGTCTTTCTCTGTCATTGATTAATTTCTGCAATGAGACTTCACCGGTGATCAAAATATCAGACGGCGTAGTGGAAAAAAAAGTAGAAAGCCGTAGTAAGTGAAGAGGAAACGCTCTTTCCAGTCCAGACGTCCTCAATCGATCATCGCTTAGTGCTCTGTCAGGGTTATTAATCACATCTCCAGCATTGGGAGGAGCTCAGGGGAACCACCACAACTCCGGACAAGTCACAGCACGTGCGTGTGTGTGTGTGTGTGTGTGTGTGTGTGTGTGTGTGTGTGTGTATTTTTATTCATTTATTTATTTGTTTGTTAATTATTTAATGAAATATTTAACAGTATAAGGTTATTTACTAATACATACATCTTTTAAAATTATTTTTATAATAATTATTATTTCATGCATAAACAAAACACATTTCTTTTCATAACAAAACAACAAAATGTAAACAAATAATAATAAAAAAATAAAAAAATAAAATTGCATAAAGCTAAAAAAAAGAACGTAAGAAGAACATAACAAGAGAAATAAAAACAAAAACAAAATAAAAACCCAAAGTGAAAGTAAAACCAACATGAGGGGAATGATGATGATGATGATGATGATGATGATGATGATGAGGTAAGTAATAAACTGATAAATGTGAAGCTGGGGGGGAAAAAAATAAACAACTCTGAGGATGTTAATATTAATTCTAATGATATTTATATAAGAAAACAAAAGAAAAAAGGACAAAACATTCTGGAGAAAAAGAAAGGATGTGGAGGAAGTTCATTGTAAATGAAACACACAATCTGATAAAGAATGAAACATTGTGATGATGTAGGAGAAGAAGGGCAGAGAAAATTCAGATGTTAAAAAAAAAGACAACAAAGAAATTATAGAAATGAAAAAAAAAAATAAAATAGGTTCAATCCATAAAAAATTAATTTAGTAATTTGTTTGTTTGTTTATTTAGTTATTTTATTTAAAATGAAGAAGGGAAAATAATGTCAGTGATAAAGTAAAGCTTAAACCCTGGAGAGGAAACCAGAATAAACCCTTACTGTATAACACTTTAGCTGCTAATGGACAATAACAACAAAACCGCTCTGTGAGTCTATAAAATACACCATGACTATATGAATAAAGTTCTATACATCTCCGTTTTTACAAACACACACACACACACACACACACACACACACACACACACACACACACACACACGTTAACTGTCCTCATTAGCATATTAGTGGTCTTAAAGTGAGGTTGTCGCCAGTTAAAGTTAATTAGTTTCCATGTTGCTGATTTAAAACACTCCAGAGATAATAAAGCTGAATGTTCTTAGTGTTGACATTGTGAGAATGAACATCATAAAGCGGCAAAATAATAACGATCCTATAAATAAACAGCTGAACGTCCTGTTTTCCTGTCAGAAGGTGTTTCAGATGAAGGAATTTGCTGGACAAAGACGAAGACAAGTTTTTAATATGAGAACTGTTTTGAAGAGCTCTACATAGAACCTTGTAGGGTTCCAATGGAGTGCTGAAGTAGTAGAAGTTTCAGTTTGTTAGTTTTAGATGATAGAAGCAACCAAAAAGAACACTAAAATAATATATAAATATCGTGCTGAGAAAAGTTTCCCTATGTTTATAATGCTGCTAAGCCATGTTTTAATAGCTGTGTTTTCCCATTGTTTTTGACTCCTGTTTAGCTGACTTTTGTGTGTTTTAGACTCATGTTTTTCATGCTGTTTGGAAATGATACAATATTTATTCTAGAAAAAGTGCAGATATAAATAAGTGGAGACCATCTCACTGCAACACATACAGTGTGGAAAAAAAAACATTTTTGGAAAAAAACATTGTATTTCAAACGTTTTTTGAGAGAAACCTGCATGTTTTTTGATAGATATTTCTTAATGACCCTGCAATTGAGTTCATCCCAGTTCAGTTCAATAAAATGTAGGTGCAGTGACTGGTCAGGCCATTCTATGATGGATAACACTTAAGCCGACTTTTTGTTCTCTGAATACCACTTACAGAGCTGGACATATGCATTCGGCTCATTGTTGTGCTGTATGGTGAAGTTTATTTCATTCAGTTGCAGTCAATATCTGTCATACATTTCCAGCCATCCCTTTTGGTTAATTCATGTAAGTCTATATTCATATATACATTATATATTATATAAAATTATAATAATAATCTGACTATATATATATATATATATATATATATATA
>MU527382.1:729284-739635 GCA_024362625.1 Silurus asotus
TTTTTTTTGCCCTAAATTTGCATTCAACCCCTGTGTGTGTCATAAAATATGCAATGTTATTTGATTGTTTATTTGTCTGTTTCTTCTTTTTTTTTGTTTTTAGTTTGTTTGTTTCATTTTCATTTGTTTTATTTTCTTGACTTCTTGTTTAATTCTTGTAAAACGTGCAATAGCTCCTAATCTCCTCCTTATTATGTGATACAAATCCGTGTTAGCTTCAAATGAAACCTTTAAACAATAATATTTAAAAAGATTAGCTTTTTGTCATTTCTTGAAAGAAAAAGTTTTTATTCTCAAACTTTCTGTCCCCAGCATTTTTTTTTTTTTTTTTTTTTTTTTTTTTTTAACAATTGCACGTGAATCAAATTGAAATGAGACCCTCTCAGGAACGCAGAACCTCCATTCACATTTGCTTTGTTCTGAAATCTCATTTTCAGAGAGGTGTAAAGTGTCAGGTGCGAGAATGAAGCAGTCCTGCGGGCGCTGTAGCTCCACTTCACCTGTCCAAATCAATAACGCAGTGTGATTAGGACAGGAAAAAGATCCGAGACCTTCCGTCCTGGAAAAGGAAGCCAAGCGGACATTAATTAGCGTTCAGCAGGATTTATACGGAGCCTCTGTGCTAAAAGTAGACGTTGATGGTTACAATAAATAACGGAGGTGAGGTGATTATGGCGTGTGTTACCTTTAATAGTGCTCATTAAGATGACTTCTTCATCGGCCATGTGGAGAGATGAGTGTGAGGACAATGTTCTCTCATCCACTCAGTGCCAAGTTTGTTTCCTGTGAGAAACTTTACACTGAAAATGAACATGACCTGAAGTAAATGGTCAAATATTTTTGCTCAGTGCTAATAGCATGGGAGTTGATTAATGAAAATCAGTCATATATTCAAACAGGACAATTAGTATTCAATTATACATACACATTTTTGTCTTCACACTCACAGACCAAAAACAGTTCTTGAATGGAAATGGGTCACTTTAGTTAGTAGTTATTACTTAATACTTTACTTAAAGGTTATTATTAAAGGCAATTATTATTAAAGGTAATTATTTTTCTAAGAACTTTGCCTTTGAACCTATAAAGAACCATTAACACATTGTTCTGATCAAACATGTATTAACAGGGTAAGTGTGCAGAACAAGCTTTACATTTCCTCATTTTTTTAATCCTTGTTTTCATTTTAATTCTTTTATTTTATTTTACCTTCATATTACCCTTTATATTTTTTACTTCTGTCTTAAATCTGGCAAGAATTTAGCTAATCTGTATTTATTTAATGGGGTTCTTCAGGGTCTCGTTGAATAATAAGGGTCCTTAGTCTAAACAATCTTTCTGCCAATACTTTCTGTAGAGTTTTTATTCACTTTTAAAATGCTGAATGTTCATTTCCTAACAGTTTTTAAGGTTCTACATTAAATGGGATGTTTTCTAATAGGGATATACAGAATAAAAGCAAAAAGACCATGTGTTTCAAGGAAAAAAAAAAAAAGATTTCTAAGGTTATTTACAAGTTTACTTGATAATAAAATAGACACATCCATCACACATTACTCCATTTAATTCAATTTAATTGTATTTGTATGGCACTTTTACAATAAACAGTGTCCGAAAGCAGGTTTACATAATAATAAATAGATTAGCAGTTTATACATTTTAGCATCATTCACAAGCCTCTTTAAGTTGATCCCTGTAATGTGCAAGCCAGTGGTGACAGTGGGACAGAAAAATAACTCTATGATTGTACGATGAAGAAACCTTGAGAGGTTGCGGGGGTCTACATTGAAAGTTAAATGCTTCTGCAGTTAATTATGCAAACTGAATAATTTCTGTTTGAGATTTTTCTTTTCTTTTTTTCTTTTTTGTAGTTTACACTCTGACAAAAATCATTGAGCATTTTATTGGATAATTAAGGCATATTACATTCCAAACAATGTTCTACATTGTTCTCCACAAACACTCTATTGTTGGTTTTTAATCTTTGTCCATTTCTAAGTTGTTTATTTATTCATAATATTGTGTAGTCATTGGAATGTATAGTTGTATATTAATACAATAATGATCATGCTATTATTTGCATGAGCATTTCAGTATTATTAACTCCTTCAATGAAAAGATAAAATAAAATAATGCATTTTCCATTAAAGCAAATTGGATTTTATAACATTTTAAGTTTTGCATTTTATCTTTTATTTTAGGAAATGTAATGTTAAATTTAATAAACTCATTTTTACACATGAAGATAGCACATAAAGTTTATTTAATTTCAGAAAACACACAATCAAGTTTTTTTTTTTTCTAACTAAAGACAGACAAAAGCTATTTGCTCACATTTCAGCAGCAATTAATTCACAATAGGGGAATGTAAAGTGGAATACAGAGACACAGCCTTTCCACTGATTAAGCAGGATTAAATTAAAAAAGCTAATTACAAAGACTACATTCCTACACACTGTTCTATTATGTGGCTAATTGTTTGTGTGTGTGTGTGTGTGTGTGTGTGTGTGTGTGTGTGCGTGTGTGTGTGTGTGTGTGTGTGTGTGTGTGTGAGTGTGTTTTGTGAGACATAAAATGTTCTAAAGACAATTACAAACTGTGCACAATGTAAAAGTATAAATGTGTACATACAGGATAGAGTTTTGATATTTTTCCTGATCCATATTTATCCCAATGTGAAATATGACAAAGTGAGTAATGCTGCCGTTGTCCTATTGTTTATATGAAATCACCCAAATGCCATTATCTATTTAGTATTAAAACACATCACGTTGACACCCAAGGGTTTTTGAAGGCAAAGACATCGTCATCACTTCCCGCTTGGGTCTCCGGGCTTCCTGGAGAAGTTTGAGTTTGATGGCAAGTGTAAAATAAATAAATAATTAAACAATGAAAAAGGACATTTATATATAAGTATTAGGGCACAAAAAGATTTTAAAAGTAAACTAAAACTAAAGTGAAAATATATTTTGGTATATCTATTTGGTATAACTATAATAATAATAATAATAATAATAAAATAATAATGATGATGATGATGATGATAATAATAATAATAATAATAATAATAATAATAATAATGCACAAATAAATCTGTTTATATAGTGAAATTCTGTAATTATTGTTTAACAATTAATTTTATTTGTAAAAATTTTGGGGTTTGTATTGGCCCACTTTGTTGTCATATAGTTCTTCAAAGTAGCCACCTTTTGCTTTGATTACTGCTTTGCACACTCTTGGCATTCTCTTGATGAGCTTTAAGAGGTAGTCACCTGAAACAGTCTTGAAGGAGTTCCCCGAGAGATGCTTGGCACTTGTTGGTCCTTTTGCCTTCACTCTGAGGTCCAGCTCACCCCTAAACCATCTCGGTTGGGTTCAGGTCCGGTGACTGTGGAGGCCAGGTCATCTGGCGCAGCACCCCATCACTCTCCTTCTTGGTCAAATAGCCCTTGATGCCTTCAGTGTGACTCTACAATTTTTAAAGTCATGAAAATAAAGAAAAGTCTTTGAATGAGAAGGTGTGTCCAAACTTTTGGTCTGTACTATACATATAAATAACATTTATTTTTTTAACAACGGTCAAATTAAATAAAATGACTGGCATTTATTAAATGTTTTCCATGGCAAGCAAGCCCCTATTCCTTCCCAAGCATGCAGCTTGTAATTCTTTGGTACAGAGAACCAACACAGTAAAAATAAGTTAGTTTTGCTTTACCTCTTTACCTCTCATAAAACCATATTTAATTCACAGTATATAAAACATATCAAATGTTCAAAACATTCCCTCTTGTTTCAACAACAGTTTACATTCAGTATATCACAAAAGTGAGTACACCCAATTACATTTTAGCAACTATTTCATTATATGTTTCCAAGGGACTATATCATAGATTAAATTAAAATTGGATATACTTTAGAGTACATATATAGGGTATATTGTCAATGTGCAGCTTGTATAGCAGTAAAGAGTTACTGTCATTTAAAAATAACTAAGCATACAGCCATTATTTTCTAAATAGCTAGCAACAAAAGTGAGTACACACTAAGTAAACATGTCAAAACTGTGTCCAAAGTGTCAATATTTTGTTTAAGCACCATTGTTATCTAGCACTGCCTTAATCCTCCTGGGCATGGAATTCACCAGAGCTGCACAGGTTGTTGCTTGGATCCTCTTCCACTTCTCCATAATGACATTAGGAGCCTGCTGGGTGTTATACACATGATTTCCACTTGAGGATGCCCCACAGGTACTCAATAAGGTTCAGGTCTAGAGAAATACTTTGCCAATCCATCACCTTCATCTTCAGCCAGGCAGTTGTCATCTTGGCACTGTGTTTGGGGTCATTATTATGTTGGAAACTTGCTGTTCAGCACAGTTTCTGAAAGAAGGGCCTCATGTTCTGCTTCGGAATGTCACAGTACATGTTGGAGTCATTGTTTCCCTCAATGAATCCCAGCTCCCAAGTACCAGCAGCACTCATGCAGCCCCAGACCCTGATGATACCACCACCATGCTTGACTGCAGGCAAGACACGCACTCTTAATAGGCAGCACCCATGCGTCTGTTTTTTTTTATAGCAACTTCAGCCCCTGACGCACAGGACGTGCAACTTTTTTGATAAAACCCTTGCGAGGACTGCTCCTAGTGGAACCCATTTTGGAAAACCTCTGTTTGACCCTGACCACTGTACTGTAACTCAGTTTTAGGGTGTTACTGATCTTTTTATAGTCTAGACCCCCTTTTTTGGAGAGCAACAATTCTAATTCTCAAATCCTCAGAGATTTCTTTGCCATGAGGTGCCATGTTGAAAATCCAGTGGTCAGTATGAGAGAATTGTACACAACACACCAAATTGTAACTGCTCTATTACAAGACACACACATTTGTATTGTCCCGTCAAGCAAACAGGCATAAAAGCTTGAACATAATAAATAGGACATGTGGCTTTGCATGATTAAGCGACATACAGATGTTATCACTTAGGGTGTACTCACTTTTGTTGCCAGTTATTTTGACAATCATGGCTGTATGTTGAGTACAGTAAATATGTACTGCTATACAAGTTGCACATTGACTACTCTAAAATATATTCTTTTCTATAATATTGTCCCTCGAGAATATATACTAAAATGGTTGCTGAAATGTGACGGGTGTACTCACTTTTGTGAGATGTTGTACTTTGGAAATTAGGGCAACCAAAATCTAGACTACTGGGAGATGAATGTTGTTCCACTTGTGTCTGATATATGATTCTAGCTACTCAACAGTCTTTTTTTGTTAGTTTTTTTGTGTCATATTTTTCATTTTATGAAGTGCAAAATGTTTCGGTGAAAGGACCAGACAGGCCAGTTCAGCACCTGAACTCTTCTACTTTGAAAACATGCTTTTGTAATAGATGAAGTAAGCGATTCAGCATTGTCTTGCTGAAATATACAAGGCCTTTCCTGACAAAGAAATTGTCTGAATGAGAGCATATGTTACCCTGTAACCTGTATATATATCTTTCACAATTAATGTAACCTATTTATATTATGTGATGCACAAGACTGTTATTTGCACTACATTACTGATCTGTTATATACTCTGTATATTGCGTTCTTATTTAATATGTATTTTCTGTACTGTCTAAGCTTAATGTATAGTGTTATTTATGTCTGTACTTTTGATAATTAGCAACAAACTCCTTATGTGTCAACACACTTCGCCAATAAACCTGATTCTGTATCTGTTCTGATTTTTAAACATCTGACTAAAACATATTAAAGCCATTCCTGACAAGAGGTCACCCTGGAACCTGAACAGCCAGTGCTTCTTGCCCTCGCACCGAACCTGGGTAGATCACACAGCTGCAGAAGAAGGATTTGGTACAGTGGAGGGGAATTTCAGCTCCTTGCTGTGTTTTACCCCACATGGATTCGTCTTCGTTAATTAATAATCCAGTGATGTGGCCGACACCCAATAAGATTATTAGAAAAGTCGTTAAAAACAGGGTCCTGTCTACAGCTGGAACCAGAGAGCTCAAAAATTCCAGCGGGACTGTTCCGACACTCTAAAAATGTTTTGTTCAAGAAATTTAATTGCACCATCTACACTGGTGTTCCTGTGAGCATTACAGTGTAATGGCTCTGTTCTGACATGGAATTAAAATTGACATCGTTTTTTTCCTATGAGCTCAGATAAATCTTCTATAAAGAAACAAAATCAACAACAAGCTTCAAGTCCTTTTAAAAAAATGGTTGACATTTTTTTTTTATTATTTAGGATTAAATGGTCAGGCCAGTGTTTTTCCATAGGACTCACTTCTCTATCAACAAATATAAATTGTTTTCGTAAAATATGAAGCATTTTTTTTTACACTCTGAAACATTCGTTGTGCCTCATAGCAATAGTTTTAGGCTAAAAATCCCAGGTGCGCCATGTTCTTGTCAATCAGTGTCAAGCAGCATGCAATAAATGCCTTCAGCATTCCACAAAAAAACTGTCGTTTGTTGTTATTCTGCCACATATAAAATTCCCTTCAGGCCTTCTTTTAATTCAACTATCTGTGACATGTTTTTCTATGAAATTCATAGGAATGCCAACTGAGCCTGACTTTATAAAAAAAGACAAAACATGAAGATTAAGAACGATATT
The DNA here is from genome assembly GCA_024362625.1 of Silurus asotus. Lineage (NCBI taxonomy): Eukaryota > Metazoa > Chordata > Actinopteri > Siluriformes > Siluridae > Silurus > Silurus asotus. The sequence goes on from MU527382.1 coordinate 735,919, forward strand.
TACACAATAAAGCACTGCTGAGTTATAGATTTTAATTAGTAATAAGGTTCAAAAACATGTGGATGATCCGCCGTGGCGACCCCTAATGGGAGAAGCTGAAAGAAAGTTTAAGGGTCCCTGGTGGTCTAGTGGTTAGGATGCGACGCTCTCACCGCTGCAGCCCGGGTTCGATCCCCGGTCAGGAAACCAACCCCAGCCACTTTCAGTGCCGGTCACAAGCCCGGATAAATGGGGAGGGTTGCGTTAGGAAAGGCATCCAACATGTGCCAAATCAAACATGCGGATGATCCGCTGTGGCGACCCCTAATGGGAGAAGCCGAAAGGGAATTGTAATTACAAATAAAATGCAATATTTGGAGCTGTAATGTAATAAATATGGATAAGTAGGTTCTAAAATTTGAATGTATATGTTAGTGTCTCTAAGTTTCAAGCCTGTTAATTTATCCCTAATGAGTAAGCCAGTGGTGATTGTGGCAATCCTGAGATTGCTTGAGGAAGAAACCTTGAAAGGACTCAAAAAGGGAACCCATTCTGGTCTAGGTGCAACAAAATGTCCATTCATTATTGTTTTATCATTGCTGAGGTGTACCGTTTAGTGAACTGTTCACTGATAAGCATTTCAATGCAGAACTGTACTTTTCAGCCTAAGCGTAAAACAGTTAGAGCTTTAGGTTAAAGGAAATAAAGTCAAAGGATTCCTTGATCTTAGGCGGGGAAAAAAAAAAATGTACTCTAAATTTGGCAATATTCTTATAACAGTATAAACTGTACATTTATTTGAACTAAAAGGGATCTAAAAAAAAACCCATTCATGAGACAACAAAAAATTAAAGGTCTGTTTGAGGCCCTGAACACCTCTACATGAGTGATGGAATCGACAAAATACAGTATATGTTAATTATGTGATGATGTTAATTATACAGCAGAGAGAATAAAGACGCTTCAGGGTGATGTTAAATCTAGACCTGCCCCTGCACACAGTAGATATTATTCTTATTAATACTTCATAAACGTTTAAGGCCTGAAATCGCTTTATCAGTGTCATGCCGCCAGGCCTTTGACTACGCCGCTGTCAGGGATGGAGAGAGCAGAGAAAAAAAGAACTGCTCCTTCATATAAAGGGAGAAAAATGAAGGTGTATGTGACACAATAACACACTCCGTGTCCGAGTCCTCTCACAGCGGATTCTCAGCGGAGCTAGGCTCTATGAAAGCCGATTCATTTTCCCGAGCTCTTGCTGACGAAAAGGAGTGGAGGAACGCAGGAGTGGAAGAGTGGAGGAGGGATGCAATTAATCTCAGTGAACTAAGATCTGCTTCGTTCATTAATCTTTGATTGTAAATGAATAGTGTAATTGAGGCAGGGACAGAGAGCGCGTAGGACAGAGGGACATGCTCTAGAGAGCAGCGGCTGATTGAGCGTTACCCTTAGACAGCGAGAATTTAGGACTCATTATGACCTACATCATCTGCTACGTGTCTAAATGGCTGCTTGTTGTTTCCCTTCCTGTATGTACACTACAGTCCAACAGTACATCAGAATACTACACAATATTTAGGGCGATAGTGTGTGATTTAAGACTTTTTTAGGTTTGGGGATGTGATGTAACCAGGACTTTGGAGCAGTTCAGCTTCAGCATGTAGCTTGTTAGCTTTTATAAACACTTAGTATTCTAGGTTCAATTTTATGTTGTTTTAAGGGCTTTGATTAGCATGTCGTTCAGTAGCTCACCTTTTACTCGATTTGTTAGCTTTTGAGCACAATTTTCATGGTTTTTGTTTTTTTTGGCTTTTTTTATTATTTGTCTATTTATTAATATTTCTTTATTTTGCTTGCATAGTTTAAGAATTTTATGTTAGATATTATATATTTATCAGAGATTAACACCCCCCCCCCCATTAATCTATTGTCTCCACTCTCGTCCCTTCATTGGTCATTGTGTACACATCTTAATTGTATGTTGTCTATTCTATTCTATTCTATTCTATTCTATTCTATTCTATTCTATTCTATTTGTACAGTGACTAGTACTTTTCGATTCCAAAGCAGCTTTACCAAAGTAAATAGAATACAAATATACATTTCCAATTTCTTTATTAGTCCATATGAGTTTATCCCTTTTAAGTCCCCCCACCAGCAATAGCCCCCCTGTGTCCAACATGGATAGCCTGGTAGCTATTGTCTTTAGAATAAAAAAAAATAAATTACTAGAAAAAATTAAGATAAATCAAAAACAGGCAAGAGTTTAAAATATAACAAGTAAATGAACAATGCACAGAAATGATGAATGATCAAAATGTTTGCATTTGTATATTGACACAGGAAAGATCCTTGCACCAAACATTTAGCAAACTGTAATTATGTGACAGGAAGTCATCAGCGTAGGCCTGCAGACCACGCCCTTCCTCTGTCTAGGTGTTAAAAAGGTTTATTTATCAAACTTTTATCAAACTTTTTGTCTCCCAAGCTTTAAGTACCTTGTGCCTCGTGTTTCTGTTCACACATTTGTAAAGTTTTACAGAACAGAAAATTCACGTGTGATTCATGCTCCTAGCTCACAGTTTGGTTTCTTTCTCTGCCATAGAAAGAGCAGTGAGTCACAGCTGAGCTCTTTCTGCATTTCAGATCAGTGTGTGGGATCGACGTGAAGACTGAAGGAGAGAGCTCATTACGGAGTTCGCTCCCTCGTTTCACTACAGCCGGACGTAGCTGTGTGACGAGAATAAGATTATTCATATCACCTGGACAGCTGTTGACGTGCCAATCCTCGTTCAAGCCAGGCCTCTGGACAACAGAAACGTATTTACCATTGCACATCATCAATTCTGTCATCTGGGGCAAAGTTTGAAATGCTGAATGCATTGAAATATATCCACGCAGAAAAGCGCCTGAACATCGTCTCTGTGTTTCAAGTGCAATTCTGTATATCAGTAAACCGACTCCTTATGTTAGACAGGTACACATTGTCACTAGCTGACATTCATTAAAGAAAATCTTGTCATAAAGTCTCATTTACCCTAGATTGGACTGAGTGTTGTTTGTAAATGGATTCTATTTCTGGCTCTATTCTGGTTCTATTTCAAGAACTCAAATGCTGCTCCCTCAGGAGGCCTTATTACTCACTTTATGGACATTTATCAGGTCTGATTTAAGGTAAAACCCTGACTCAATCCCTGATGCCTAACAGGTCCTAATTTATCTTTGACTCCAGTTGGAATGCCTTTAGAAAGACTCTATAGCGATCCAAAATTCATGAAATAAAGTATATATTGTACCAGGATTGCTTTGTTTTATTCATTTATTCGTCTTTAGAATTACAGTGGATTCTGGGTTTATCCAAGGAATTTTGGGTATGAGGTGAGAATAATCTCTGGGCACACACACACACACACACACACACACACACACACACACACACACACACACACACACACACACACACACACTACTGTAAAAATGTATTATCTTTCTATGTACTGGTATGTTCCTGGGATGAAAATGGAAACCCAGAGAAACCCTGTGGGAAACATTTCACAAATATATTTCGGCATTTTTTGATTATATTCTGAATGTTATATGCTGGTGGGTGGTTGGTGGATGATTTTAGGTGTTGAATTGCATTCCTATTTACATACTGTACATTTAAATATAATAATATTAATAATAATAATAATAATAATAATAATAATAATAATAATAATAAAAATAATAATAAAT
>MU527382.1:740620-799416 GCA_024362625.1 Silurus asotus
AGAAAGAAAGAAAGAAAGAGAGAAAGAAAGAAAGAAAGAAAGAAAGAAAGAAACAGACATATGGGAATAGATAAAAAAAATAATGAAGAAAATATTGAAGACAAGTAGGAAAGAAAGAAAGAAAGAAAGAAAGAAAGAGAGAAAGAAAGAAAGAAATAAAGTAGGAAAGAAAGAAAGAAAGAAAGAAAGAAAGAAAGAAAGTAAGAAAGGGGATAATAATCAATGGAAAGAAAGAAAGAAAGAAAGAAAGAAAGAAAGAAAGAAAGAAAGAAAGAAAGAAAGAATCAGACAGATGGGAAAAGAGAAAAAAAATAATAAAGAAAATAATGAAGAAAAGTAGAAAAGAAGAAAGAAAGAAAGAAAGAAAGAAAGAAAGGGGATAAAAATATAAAAAACAAATGTGAAAATGTAAAAAAACAAAAAAGGAAGTAAATAAATCAATAATTGCATACATACATAAATGAGAAAGACAGGGCACTAGCATTACGGAGAAAAAAAAAAAGGAGAAAAAAAGAAAGAAAAGTGAATAAAAAAAGACTGTTTTCGCTTGTGTGTGTTGCATTTGTGTGTTTATATCTGTTTCCATCAAAACACACCTGCTGTTAACACACTGAGACAGGAGAGAGAATAAAAAGCAGTAGAAAGTCATGAACATGTCTGAAGGTATTAATAATTATTAAAGAAATGCGACACACGCCTACAGTTTCATTTATTTACTTATACATGAAGAGACATGAAAATGTACAGTAAAGATGAAAAACCGCCTGAAGAACTTGTAACCTAAGAAAAGTATGACTGAGAAAGGTGAAGCATCAAATCCTTCACACTGACATTTAGGATTGAGAACTTGGTGCTACTATATTTATTATTATTATTATTATTATTATTATTATTATTATTATTATTATTATAGCAAATCAAAATAAGATGAAAAACATCTTTATGTTTTTTATTTTTTTTATTTTTTTTTATAGATTCCTACAGGGTGCACTGGTTAAAGGTTGTTCGCTTCATAAAAGATGTCTACACTATATTGACAAAAGTATTGGGACACATGACTTTTCCAGCAATATGTGGCTCTTCCACAAAGTTGGAGGTACACAATTGTATCGGATGCTTAAGCATTACATTTTCCTTTACTTGAACCAGAAGACCCATGTGTTGGAGTGAAAGATTTTGAGTGGCCTGCCATACAGATCTGACCCTATCCATACTAAACACCTTTAGGATGAATAGGAATGATGACTGCACTCCAGGCCTCCTCACTGTACACCTTAATTAATGCTCTTATAGAATATAATAAAATAGCCTTTATTTGTCACATTAACATTACAGCACAGTGAAATTTGTTCATCGCATATACCATAGCTTGCTCAGAAGCCAGGGTCAGCCATGATACGCCGCCCCTGTAGCAAAGAGGGTTAAGGGCCTTGCTCAAGGGCCCAAGAGTGGCAGCTTGGCAAAACTGGGATTGAACCCCCAACCTTCTGATCAGTAACCCAGCAACCACCCTCCCCCCCCCCCCCCCCCCCCCCCCCCAGTCTTGTGACTGAATGGACACAAAACTCCACAAAAACACTTCAGAATTAAGTGAAACGTAAGAAATTTAGAGAAACAACTCTCGTGTGTGGGTGAAAAAATAAAATGAAGAAGGGTTGAGGGCCAGTGCGGTTCAGACTTCAGTGTGTATAATCGCTCTGGATCATGGATCAGCTCATGGCTTCTCGTCTCCTCTTGACGGGGATTGATGCTCAATAAATGCTCGTGGATGACAGGCTTAATTTTGTCAGTGTCGCAGTCCTGCAGTTGAAATTCCGATCATTTTCTGTGTGCAGAGTTTTTACCCTATAAGTCCTTCAAAGTCAAAGTCTCTGCTCTGTGTTTAAGCTCCCTCTCTCTCTCGCTCTCTCTCTCTTTCTCTCTCTCTCTCTCTCTCTCTCTTTCTCTCTCTCTGTGTCAGGCACAACCAGGTCACCCGTTTTTTTTTTTTTTTTTTTACTTTAGTTTATACAGAAGCCGTATCCATTTAAAGAGTCTCGCTATCTGCGTTCCCCTGTTCCCAAAGTAAGTGGCAAAAATTATCCAGCAAAGTGAGTGTTCTTTCTAAATGCGCATTAAAATGCGATGCAATTTCCTTCTCCGATTTACTGACGCCCAAAATACGAGCGAGAAACTTTAACTGTGGGCTGAAATTCTTTAAGCGCACGCAAAGGCTTTCTCCGCTCGCCTGTTCCTAATTTGAAACGCTGATGCGTGACTGCCGTATGTGAGAGGAGCTGGCGAGGAAGGGATTATTCCACTTTCCTGAATTTGTGTAATGGCCGAGCGAGGCACAGCTTTTACAAAACACGCTCTGGTGCAAAGTCAGATTTAAAGAAAAATATTACGTTCTCCTTGCAATAAATGTAGTCAGAGATCATAACATATCCGCAGTTGGGATGTTTCACACATCTGTGTCGTCCAATATCTGAAAACATACAGTACACCTTCCAAACACTTCACAAACTTTTATCTCGTGACCTTCTTTTTGGTAAAGTTCCACATATTTCTTACATATTCCACACAATGTTGCATAATAAGTGTGTTAATTTAGATGATTTTGATCAATTTATGGTTGATTTATTTCCATTTGATTTTATTTTATTTTTTACAAATTAATTATTGATTTGCGCATGAATGTAAAAACTTCAATCATGTTCATTTGAATTTTACAAATAATGAACTTGTTTTCATGTTTTAATGTTTGTTTGTTACATATAATTCATTAAACGATTTTTTTAATGATTTTCACAATTCACCTTCACACAATTTTCTAATGGACAGTTTCTATGATTTATTTCCACCTCATTCTCACAAAATGTTTCACGTCTTTACATGGTTGATTCATATTCATGTGGGATTATTATACATGATTTATTTATCCTTTTTATTTATTACACAATTTATTTGTATATGATTTTTACACATCATTCAATTTTCATACAATCTTTACTAATAATTCAATTTATTTCCAGAGGATTGCGACACTTACTTATATCCCTGTTTATTTTCAAGGTGTTCGTGTACATTATATGAACAAAAGTATATGAACACCAGGCTATAAAATGTGTATGTGCCTTTGAAATGTCGCATTCCACATTTACTCCCTGTTTGCTGTTAGAATATTCTCCACTCTTCTGGGAAGATGTTCCACTAGATTTCGGGGGTGGTTGAGGAAATTTATGCTCATTCAGTCACAAGGACGTTAGTAAAGTCAGGTACTGATGTGGGTGAGGTAAGGGGGGCTTTTGTCAAATTTGTCATAATATTTTGGGGAAGATTCACATACAGAATGGCTAAAAAATTCAAATCTTGCAAATCTTTTGTCCATATAGTATACATTATTTTTTATTTCTACAGTAATTTACAAGTAAGTCTAGCTATTAAGGAAAAATATTCAGGAAATCACCAATGTGTAGTAAACCAAGCTTAGCATACATTATATTGAGAAATTCTACAGTATATGGATTATAAACATTATGAGCTGTAATTGAATATGAATACTTTATAACTTTATGGTTATTATACATGAAATTAAACACCTACAAACACACACATACACAGGTTTCAGCACGGTCCTTCAGACAGGTTCCTCAGCTGAACGTCTGCTCACTCGTTAATGACACACACTCAGGGCATCTATCGATCTTTTTCTGTCACTAATTAATAGTGCACTCGTTAAAACATTTGCATTAGGTTGTGAGTTAACAACGTTGTGTTAATGTGCAGGTGATTTGTCCTCCTGCACGCTTTAGATCGCTGTTATTTGGCCTGCTGCTGTTTTCAATGCGCTCTTCAAGGACGATGTCTGATTTAATTAATGAGCGTTTAGACGAAAGCACAATTATCAACATGCCTTTAGGGTACAGCCGACATCTCGATACATCTCGCTGGCTCACTTCAACCTGCTGCACAAACACCAGTAATAAATCTCCAACAAGAACACACTTTTTTTTTTTCCCTTCTTGCTACGAGGAAATGTAAAGATGACCGGAGTGGGTATGTTCATGTTCTGGACCTTAATTGCGTGAATAACAGAATGCATAGTGAAGAATGTATAAAGCAGTTAAATTTATTTGCAGCTCATAAGAATGCACAGCAATTAACCTGGCCATGTATCACACACCCTTCTCACTGACAATACATAACGATTCAGCAAAAAGCAGTTCAGCAATCTGAAAAAAAAAGAAACAAATAAGGTGGAAAAAAAAAACAGGGATACAAATAATAACTAAATTAATGTGTTTAAATGAAATGCAGATTTTTCAGTAAACACATAGCTTTTGCATGTGGTTACAACTGTTTTGTGTTTGTTGAATACTTTAGTAAAGCAGAAGTGTTACACTGATTTTAAATACCGCAGTGTTATAACACGCAAGTGGATGTGAGTGAGGAAATTTTATTGTGAAACATCAAAGTATAAATCTGAGAAAAGAAAACCAAAGAAACAAATCTGTGTACATCCATAACCTGAGGGTAAAGACAGGGGTTGTGGACAATAACGACAACAATGGAAAGACAAAAAGTGGTGTGAAATATAAAGACTAATAAGTGCTCATGTGTAGTGAATCACATGATATGGTGAGGTGCAGTGGCTAATAAGATGTAGTCCTGTGGTTCTAGGCAAAATCCTGACAAAAAAAATCATCAATAAATATTTTATTCATCGTTTGATTTAATAGGATTTGTTTAGGTTTCATGCTAAACTAAAACTGACTTCTAACTAAATACTAAATAACACTTATTTTTGGTTTTGTTGGATATACTTCTGTTCAGCAGTTCTGTATTAAAATAATTTAACCTGAATCAGAACATATTTAAAATGTTTATGCAAATTAGTATGCAGGTATTTATTGTCTGTATTTAGAATTGCATGGGCGGAGTTTATCTAAAATAAAAGCCATGCCTCATTTTCGTCTGACTATTACAATATTACCAGCTCAGGCAGGAACAGTATTAACTACAGCGACCCGGTCTGACAGTTTGATGTAACCACAATATACCACATTCTGGCTTGTGATTGTGATTAATTTTCTAGAACAGCAGCTGTGACTGTAGTGCAAATGCAAATTACAGGTTTGTTTTCAATTCCAATATATTATTGTCACAGCTCAGTCACAGGGACTTGTGTAGAATAATCTAGTGTCAGGACATTGTAGCAGCTATTTATTGATCTTTAGTATGCTTTTTAACCTGATTAGAGTTTGTGAATCCAGGGATGTTTGTGAGCAAGCTGAGAATACCGTACACTGGCACTGGGTAACCCAACTCTAAATACAGGGAATTTGCACTAAGTAAATAATGAACGTCTAATAATGAAAAATATTATTATAAAAAGTACGATAGTAAGTGAAATTCCAAGTGAATAACACACTGAATAACACACTGGGATTTAAATCTTTGAGTCTAATAGTAATTTTAGAGGTATTTTTCTTCTTCTTCTTAGGAACAGATTGGAAATTATCAGCACCCTTTATCATGCACAATTGTTTATTCAGCCTGTATTTAGTATAACCCGCAGCCGAGTTGCACCTGTATTTTAATCATGTATAGCATCACTGCACGCCTCGTGTACGCATTAGTGAGCAGGGACGATGTGGGATCTCCGGGGCCCCTGCAGAGCGAAATAGAGAAGTACGCAGCCTGGAACAATATCAACACTAAAAGCGAAAGTCGACATAAAGCTAATGAAGCAATGCGAGCAGCTTGCGGGGCGTAGCAGATCACTTCAAAGCTACGAACAAACTCTTTCCTGAAGGTGAGAGAATAAAGTGGATCCACTAGCATGAGACACACTCAGCAAATGTTTAGAGAACATTAATGTTGCCGTTCAGTGTCTTGTGAGGGATGTGGTTGAGGAAAAACACATAGCGATACAGCAACGTTAGAATGATGTATGTTACCGTCTCTATAGATTACACTTATAGATGATGCAACGATCTATGAATATACATAAATATGCAAATTAGAAGCTTTTATTGTTTTAAACAAAGCACAAATTTACCAGTTTTGAGATCTAGATGTTCTGGGAAGGTCTTTTGAATGGAAATTTTAACTACAAATCTAGGAAAAAAGTGTGGCTCAAGGATGCATGTGATTCAGGTTACTGTGAAATTATGTTTGAGCAATTTCATTGGTTGCTAATTCAGAATTAAAACAAATGTTTAAATCTTTCTGTAAGATGAAAACATGAACAATATCTTTTTTCATTTATTTATAAATAGAAATGAAGTAGCTAGGTGCTACAGCTAAAAAACAAGACATTTAAAAGAATTAAAGTATAAAACTTGTTATTCTAGCAAAAAAAAATATAATAAACAAACTTCATCAATATAAAAACTAAATAATTGTGCAAAATTATATTCCGTGTTTATACATTTTATTTATTTATTTATTTATTTATTTATTTATTTATTTATTTATTTATTTTTCATTTTTATTATTTTTTTTCTGCTTGCTACTAAGTATACTTTGAATATTCCACTAATAAAGGAATTAAGAAATAATTAATAATTAACAATTAGTAATAATTTGTAACATTTTTAACCACATTTTAAATATAATAAGAATATTCAGTTTTTAAATAACATTTTAATGAAACCTTTTCAACTGAAACTAGCTATTTAAGAAAGAATAAAGTGTTTAAAAAAAAGAAAAACAAAATAATCTGGATTTAATGCTTGCAACAACTTATTTTTGTTTACAACTTATGAAATGTGTTTGGTCCTTTAGCTAGCTAGCATAGTTGCCATGCAATATTTCTGGGGTTCATGTTATATAGAAGATGCTACAGGTATTTGAAGCCTGCTCCTAGAAGTAACCTCGTAGCATGTTCACACTCTACACCAGCACACACAGGCCTGATTGAACATTCTACAGCGGGTGCATTTATTTTTTTTTCTTATGCAAGAGCAATATTTTTCTCTTCACCTTTAATACAACCTGTTCCAAGCCCAACGCACCTTATTAGCGGGGAACAATTTGGCTAGCTGAGACACGGGTGGTAATTAAAATCATAATGTTTTATGGAAGGCCCACAGACAGCAGCTCTTCCAGACATCATTTGCCCTTTGTAATGCACTCCTTCGCTCTGTTCCTCTGTCTCTCGCTCCCTCGCTCATTCCCCATTCTGCCCTGTTACTCATGCAGGTGTCGGACTTACATTTTGAATGGCACATGAATACTAATATGCCGTTGTAATAAGATCTTTGAAGTGTGCAACACACAGCCGCCGAATCATAATGCGCAAATCCCTCTTTGAGTCTCGTCTCACCGGTATTTTATTTTTTTTCCCTTGCTTTCTTTCCCACTTTCCTCCTTTTCTACTTTTTGTTCTTTCTCTCTATCGCTTTTGCAGAGGTCCTTTTTTTTTCTATGGCTGATGTTTTTCAATGTGCACGGTCTGTTTTGCTTAGATTCCCCCGTGCATCCTTCTTTAAAATTCATCTCTCTCTGAAGGCGAGCCGGCTGACTCCATTATGTCTTATGGGACACCACGAGTTTCCAAACAGCTCACAGAGTGCGGCTTTCTCTGGGAAAGAAAAGGAAACAGGACCCACTGGGAGGCCATGAGATTACTAGGATAACCAAAAAAAATAAAACATGCATTGTGGGCTGAATGGGATGCAGGTCGGATTTCATCAGCAGAATTCTCATGGAGTTATGAATTATAACCAGAGATCTCCATATTAGAGACCCAGATAGTTGATGATGTCATTCAAACCAAAGCAGTGTGAGGCGTTACCATGCAAATATTCTCTATAAACAGTAAACATTTTAATGAGAATTTCATTTATATTTGAATGTAAAATCTGGTCTCATTACTTTCAAAAGTAATGAAAGTTGCTGCTTGTATTGTCTTCCTTTTTGTTACCAGAATGTAAATTGAGGATAAAAGACGCACTTTTTGCAGCTCAACAAGACAGTGAATTAAACATGTATGCTGTCACACACAAGACGACATGTAGAACATGAGCCAGCGACTGTCAGTTAACATAACAAGGAATGAATTCTGAAATGTAATTGGTGTGATTGGGCTTAAATTTGTAACCAATGCTCCATTCATTGGGTCTACGGTCTTATAAACTGTAGCTACTATGGATAATTAGATGGACAAACACAGATAACCTCAGTTGTTCCCCAAGTGTGTCAATTAAAATAAACTAAAAACTGAAAAAAACAAAACAAAACACCAAAGCATGTTATTTTTTTCAAAAAAAACCCCAACAAAATCTTGAAATAGACCAAAGAGGACTCAGCATGTATTCATGCTAGCTGCTAAGTCATATTTTGTTAAAGAACTATACACTGAAGTATTTGTCAGGTGACAAGCTAGAAATGTGTTGGATTGTGAACCAGAGAGGCCGAGATTAGTTCTAGAAACACAGGATTTACTTTAAGATTCCAGCTACAGTCATACATTATTACTCAGTATTTCAACTTGCAGGGAAGCATATTTATTTATGACAGTCAAGCTAATGAAAATATGATAAAAATATGTGCAACTTTATATGTCTGTAGGGGGGCATTTGCCTTTATGACAAACTTTTTCATTGATGTAGTGACACTTGACTTGGACCTGAAGCTCTAATATAGACACCTTAACATATAGCATCATATTCTTACATCATAACCTTCAAAAGAAAGCATAAGGAACATTTCCGACAAAGACAAATGTCAGAATTTATTAAAAAGCCATTTGTAAAGTATCAGAGCTTCAAGGGTCCAAAGGCGGCTGCTTTGTACAAATACCAGACTCCATTTTTTTTATGGGTGAAATATTTATCTTCATTTCAAATGCGCAGTACCCGGGTGTGTTTTTAAGGCCTGGTGCGAAAAGATCACTGCGAGTGAATATAGAGATTAATGCTTGTAAATTGCCTTGACCATTACTTTAACTATGTCTTTGTTTTTGTTGTCCTGGGGATCTGTTTTTCTCCATTAATAACGACTGCCATCGGACAGAAAGTACTAAAACCTGATTTTTAACAAACAGACTTAACAAATGCTCAAAGACTTGCAGTCTGGAGAGACAAAGAAGAGTGGAGAGAAAATGTCCAACGTAATGTACTCCCTCAAGGGAGCAGTGGGCTTCACTAAAGAGGTCTTCATTTTATCACGGACGGCTCCGTCTCGCTAGCTCTCAGACTGATGAAATGGCCCATTGATCAGGAGAAGAGTTATCGATCGATACTTTAGGAAAGAAACAATCACCTGACACCCAACAGCAGACACATAATATGACACTAACAGCTTTGGGTTTTATAACCTCTTTTTCTCTTTCGCTGTTCTCACAAGATTTCTATGGAATATTTATTTATAAAATATTAATTATTCAAATTGCTTCATGTATTTTTACCACTTCTTGGTATTGGAAAAAATGTATTACATACTATATTACTACATAACTACAGTAAGTGGGAGAAGTCTTCTTAAAGATCGTCACTCTTACGTAACACTTACTTATAAAATTATAAACACTATATAGACACCTGACCATAGACCACCTCCACCTTCCTTAAAAATTGTTGAACTAAATTTTAAAGTGTAGTTGAGTAGATTTGTGCTCATTTAGCCATAATGGTGTTAATATCCCTTTGTTAGTAACTCTGTCTTAAAGATGTCAAAAACTTAAAGTGACAGCTCCTTACAGACATATCATTATAGAAAACTTTATCAGATCACAACACTGGTAACTTGCCTTGTAATATAAACAAGAAAGTCAATACTATGTACTGTAATCTCATACAATGTAAAACAATGCTAAAAATATCATGTCATCAATGATATTTCAATTATATAACTATTTCAATCAACTAAAAGAACAAGATTTAATAAACAAAATAACAACATCTTGTTGGAAGCTTTAAAATAAAAAACTAAGGAGGACCCATGGTAGACTTATTCTGAAAGGCAGTTCCAATAGAAATGTGTACAAAGATTTTTGGGCAATTATTAAAAAAAGAAAAATCATCCATAGAGCTTTAGAATCTGGATTTCCATTAAAAAACCTTCAAATAGATGTAAATATCTTTCTAAACTAGATGAAAAGTTTGTATACTGCAGCCTTCAAGCACCCTGCAAGAGGATGATGCTATCCTGGTGCAGAAGTTGGCCTGAAAGTGCTGATCATAAGCTGGTGAGAGAAATAAGATGAGCTTTTAGTGCAAACCCTTTAATCCTATTGATCCTAAATCCTGAGTCCCGAGTGAGGTTCTTACGCCACTCAGAGGGGCAACGGCTCTGTGTGTGATATCAGCAAACTGCACCTCTCGCCATCCTTTCCATCACTTTCTGCTACGTCCAAATCCACTCCAGCAGTCCAGCAGCCCCCTCAACCACACAATGCCTGCCTTCCATAGAAAACCACACATTTACACAGACACAGACACACACACAGACACACAGACACACACAGACACACACACACACACACACACACACACACACACACACACACATTTGGATCGTCCCACTCCTTCAGTCAATGCAGAGACCTCAGGGACTCTAAATGACCACCAGGGGAGTATGTTTTTCACCTGATGACTGAGTAAACAAGCTCAAATCTATAACAGGACCAAGTGTTAATGAGTTCAGCTTTAATGTACTGTAATGTAGATGAAGTCAGTATCCATCAAGCAAACCTTAACTTTTTAACCTTATCTACACATTTTTCATTAACCTCTCTTGAATTAAAGCATATGATGGCACTCTTTTGAAAGATCACATAATGTCCTGTAGAGCAGGTCATTAATAAAGCAAGTGAAATGAACGACCAAGGTGATGACCTTGTTCTCCTTTCTCTAAATAGTGTCAATCATGAATAGGTCAGAACAGCGTAGCTGTAGCTTCCTTCTTCCGCTCAGGTCAGTGACCCGGGTTAAGAATCTGGATAATGTCCAGAGATAAGCAGGGAGGAAAAAATGCACCTTATTAAAATATAACATTCACATAATTATTTTATTTTTGTATTTTTTTTTAAGGTTATTACTAATCAGGTCATACATTTTTTTTTTCTTTTTCTTTTTTTTTTATAAAATGTCCTGACCATCATTAATGTTACCAACAATTATGTCATGTCCAGTACCCTGTAATTGAAAATTGCATTGATAGGTACCCAGTACCAGTACAGGGAGTGCAGAATTATTAGGCAAGTTGTATTTTTGAGGATTCATTTTATTTGAGGATTTAATTTGAACAACAACCATTTTCTCAATGAACACAAAAAACTCATTAATATCAAAGCTGAATATTTTTGAAAGTAGTTTTTAGTTTTAGCTATTTTAGGGGGATATCTGTGTGTGCAGGTGACTATTACTGTGCATAATTATTAGGCAACTTAACAAAAAACAAATTCATACCCATTTCAATTATTTATTTTTACCAGTGAAAACAATATAACATCTCAACATTCACAAATATACATTTCTGACATTCAAAAACCAAACAAAAACAAATCAGTGACCAATATAGCCACCTTTCTTTGCAAGGACACTCAAAAGCCTGCCATCCATGGATTCTGTCAGTGTTTTGATCTGTTCACCATCAACATTGCGTGCAGCAGCAACCACAGCCTCCCAGACACTGTTCAGAGAGGTGTACTGTTTTCCCTCCTTGTAAATCGCACATTTGATGATGGACCACAGGTTCTCAATGGGGTTCAGATCAGGTGAACAAGGAGGCCATATCATTAGATTTTCTTCTTTTATACCCTTTCTTGCCAGCCACGCTGTGGAGTACTTGGACGTGTGTGATGGAGCATTGTCCTGCATGAAAATCATGTTTTTCTTGAAGGATGCAGACTTCTTCCTGTACCACTGCTTGAAGAAGGTGTCTTCCAGAAACTGGCAGTAGGACTGGGAGTTCAGCTTGACTCCATCCTCAACCCAAAAAGGCCCCACAAGCTCATCTTTGATGATACCAGCCCAAACCAGTACTCCACCTCCACCTTGCTGGCGTCTGAGTCGGACTGGAGCTCTCTGCCCTTTACCAATCCAGCCACGGGCCCATCCATCTGGCCCATCAAGACTCACTCTCATTTCATCAGTCCATAAAACCTTAGAAAAATCAGTCTTGAGATATTTCTTGGCCCAGTCTTGACATTTCAGCTTGTGTGTCTTGTTCAGTGGTGGTCGACTTTCTGCCTTTCTTACCTTGGCCATGTCTCTGAGTATTGCACACCTTGTGCTTTTGGGCACTCCAGTGATGTTGCAGCTCTGAAATATGGCCAAACTGGTGGCAAGTGGCATCTTGGCAGCTGCACGCTTGACTTTTCTCAGTTCACGGGCAGTTATTTTGCACCTTGGTTTTTCCACACGCTTCTTGCGACCCTGTTGACTATTTTGAATGAAACGCTTGATTGTTCGATGATCACGCTTCAGAAGCTTGGCTATTTTAAGACTGCTGCATCCCTCTGCAATATATCTCACTATTTTTGACTTTTCTGAGCCTGTCAAGTCCTTCTTTTGACCCATTTTGCCAAAGGAAAGGAAGTTGCCTAATAATTATGCACACCTGATATAGGGTGTTGATGTCATTAGACCACACCCCTTCTCATTACAGAGATGCACATCACCTAATATGCTTAATTGGTAGTAGGCTTTCCAGCCTATACAGCTTGGAGTAAGACAACATGCATAACGAGGATGATGTGGTCAAAATACTCATTTGCCTAATAATTCTGCACTCCCTGTATATATATATATATATATATATATATATATATTAATGTGAATAAAGCTTCTTGGGAATGGCCCAAGATAGCTAACATGAAGTAAAGCCTCAGTATCAGCTTTATATCTCCCTTTGAGTTTTGTGAAAAGTGATTGCTGGCATTTTAAAACCAATTTTACCTCTTCAATTCTTTTCTCTCATATTTTTCAGATGGTAAGTGGTGTGATAGAGCTCCAAATTACCCCTTTTTGAAAACGTTAAAGTCCGGTGACTTAGCAAGCAGACTTTTTTTTACCACTGGAAATGAGATATTTCCACCTACTTTCAAAGCTTGGAAGGGTTTCCTGAACAGAGTAAAGGCACATTAAAAATTAACATTAGCTACTGTAGCTATGCAGGTTTAAAGCTATTTAGATAAATATGTTGAAATTAATTAAGATATTATTAACCCAGAATATGTTAATATCTAATATATGCATATTTTCAATTCTTTAACGTAGCCACTTTTTAAATTGATGAAAGCTTTGCACACTCTTAGCATTCTCTCAGGCCATGTCTACACTAATCCGTATACATTTGAAAACAGATTCTTCGTCTAAAAACTCTCTGTGTCCACAATTTTGTTTTCAATCATTTCCCACAAGTTGCTCCAACACATTGTTTGTCATCCCTGTACTGTGCACAAGCAAAACCTAAGAGCTGCGTCATTTCTGCATGCCGTTTATTTACTTTCTGGCTCTTTGAAACATCACAGCAATGACTAAAAATGCGTCTTTGTTTTGGAATCGTTTTATAAACTTTATCAACTAAGTTTTCATTCATTAAAAAACGCCATCTAAGTGTGGATAGAAGGTCAAAAAAGAGAGCCGTATCAGTGGAAACCTACCAGTGTTGACATGGCCTCAGTCAGCCTCATGTGGTAGTCACCTTGAATGGTTTTCCAACAAACTTGAAGGAGTCCCTGGTGCTTGCTGGCTGTTTTTCCTTTACTCTTTAGCTCACCTCAAACCATCTCAACTGGATTTAGATTGGATGATCGTGGCTCTTTACATACTGTAACCTACAGGTGTGTTTGGGGTCATTGTCCCATTGGAAATAAATTATTGTCCCACAGATTGCAAACGAGATAGAATGTATTGCAAAATGTTGCTGCAAAATGCTGTGGTAGCAATGCTGGTTAAGTGTGCCCCTTAATTTGGTGTCACAAATGGTGTCTCCAGCAAAGCAAGCCCAAACCATCACAACTCCTCCTCCATGCTTCACAGTGGGAACCACACTTTCAGGAACAGACGGTTCACCATCACTACATCTAACAAAGACACAGCAGTTAGAAGCAAAAATCCTACATTTGGAATCATCAGACTAAAATATACTTTTTCACTGATCTAATGTCTATTCCTTGTGTTTCTTGGTTTCTTCAGCTTGTTGTTCTTATGTTCTTAAATAATGTTTTGTTTGCTGCAAATTGACCATGAGACTCATGCAGTCTCCTCTGAACAGTGGATAGTCACTGTATATGCCACCTAAACTTCATTTATGTGGGCTCTGATCTAAGGCTGTAAATTAACAGTTTATATGGCTGGTAATTCGAATAAACTTATCCTTTGCAGTAGAGGTAACTCTTGGTCTTTTTTTCCTCAGGTGATCCTCATGAAATCCTTTTTCACCATAGTGTTTGATAGTTTTGGTGACTGCATTTGGAAATACATTCAAATTTCATGGAATTTTTCTGATTATTTCTAAAAAATAATGATGGTCTGTATTTAATTGACTGTTTCTTTCAATAATATGGATTTGTACAGTAGTTGCAGTAGTAGCACTAAAAGTACTATTGACTCTGTACTCACCTTTTCCTCTGCACATGATAATTGATAGTATAAAGAACATTAAAAAGCCAAGAAATGTCACAGATGAACCCTTGACAAGGCACACCTGTGAACTGAAAACTATTCCAGGCGACTATCTCATGAATCTGATAAGAGAATGTCATGAGTGTGCCAAGCTGTTAATAAAGTTAAATGTCACTACTTTGGAGAACTAAAATCTAGTTTAATTTTGTTTAATACATAATTCCATACATGTTCTTAGCGTGCTGTAACAGAGTGGAAGTGGAATTCCATGGAATTTACCATTTTATATGGAATAAAAAATACATTATTTATTTTGCATCTGCCACATCCTCCATTAAAAGACAAAATAATCTATACAGCATGACATCCACATTCTAATATGTCATAATTAGACGTTTTTTATACATAAAACTATGACCAAAACCTACTCCAATGTATAGCAATAAAACCCTTCTATCCACATAACCAACAAAACCCCCCCTTAAACAATTCAAACAAATCCCATTTTTAAACATGACAAACAAAACACCTCTCTAATATTGATAACTAAAACTCAATTTTACATCATCACCAAACCCCTCCTTATACATCACTTTATATTCAAGCCCATTCTCATGCATTGTTATCACCAAAACCTATTTAATACATTGTCAAAACTGAAGAAATATTAAAAAACCTTTTTCAGTGCAATATGTTTAATATATTTCATATATCCAGTTCATTCATAACTCAATTACATCAGAAATTATATATTTCTATACACATTGTTACAACCTATGATTTTAAAATCTCTGTCATAGCCAAAACCTGTACCAAGTACTACAACTTACTGATTTCTTAATATATAATATTGGTCATTAACCCTCTTGGTACATTACCCTATAAATTATATTTTATGTATGTATATACAGCATATAATGCCCAAAGGCTAAAGAGCTATGCTCTGACTTTTTGTCATTCTTCATAACAAGATCATAACAATATGTAAAAAATAAAAAATAAAATCTGAGAAGATATTACCAATTTGCTTTTATAAAATCAATAATAATTCTAATCTTTTAGTAAACTCAAGCTTTTACTGTTTAGTATGGCTCACTATTGTTTACAATGCATATATTTGAGATCAATGTAAAAAAAAAAAGCAGAAAAATATCTTGAAATACTAATACTTTAAGATGCTAATCTAAAAACATAGCCAAAGGCTTTGCAATATGAGACAATATTGTAAAATATTAAACACAATAATGGGATTAGAACAAGTGCTGGCACTGATAAATCGAGGTGGGAGGTAAAGGCGAGAAATTATGTTGTGTTTGTCCCCAAAACATCCATTTTTGTCTCGACATCAGTGGGATCAACATACGGCCCACTGTGGGACAAGCATCATGTCGAGAAACTGACAGCTCCTTCATGGAGTGTAAACACATGTTTCTCCAACGCAGCACAGTCAAATCTAATTTAATACCATGGGGACGGGCTTCCTCTTACTGCCAGTCTGGAAGTTTTAGCTGCGCCTTTTAATGGGCTTTACTGTCGGGATCTTGGCCAAACACTGAGTGGCTGTTTCTTAATTCCCGTCCAAATAGGTCACAAACAATACAGGCATTTTTACTAATCACCACACTCTGATATCGCTGTAAACATGGGAGCATGTGATATAAATGGTCTACTAAATGAAGGTTTAGAAACTAAAAGGAAAAGGAAATCAAACTGAACAACAAATCATGATGGCATCAAAGAGCAAAAAAAAAAAACATTTGAAAAAGGTTTAGCGGCCAACAATTACAGCTACGATGAAACCACACGTGCTGAAAATCAATCAAACAGTGTCTGATGTTTCAAAGAAGCCCAATCCTTTTGATGCTTTTGTTTTTTTGTCTGGCTGTCGACAGCGTCAAAGCCAAGCCTCTCAAAAAGCAGTGACGCCGCATGAATAAAGCAATTGACTCCGAGTCCCACGCCGTGACTAATGGATTCACAGAAATCCTCTCGCTGTGGATTAAGAGAGGCAAGGTGTTAGCAGACTGCGCTCACTAATGCTAATTAATAGCCATTTAAAGAAGACACTGACACACATGCATTCACTCTCCTGCCAAGTCAATTAGGTGTGTGTGTGTGTGTGTGTGTATCTGGTTGTTGGGTAAGGGGTTTGAAAGATGAGTTATTACCGATTACTGTGACATGTAAATGAAGACACACATCTTTGACTCTCAGCCCTGAAGCACAGGACTCAAAGGTGCCTTAGACCACAATTAATTCAAATTAAAATTGTATTGGTCACACACCTTACCATACACAGCATGGTGTGTAGTGGAATGCGTGTAGGTAGGTGCAACAGGAAAAAGAGAGGTGGCAGCAACAGAATGGACTACAATTGGAATTAAGTGAAGATTTTGCAGTTGATTGTGCAGTATAATGCTCTTTAACATCAGGTAGAGGCAGCTGGTGTTGAATTGCCAATGTATATGGGTTATTATAAGTGTAGTACAGGAATGTAGGTGTTGTCCTGGTAGAGTGTTTGAATTTCCAATTGGAATAGGTTCTTCCTCTGGAAGACAATGATGTTGGATTTCAATGAGTAAAAGTGTTTTCCTGATGACAACAAAAAGTAGAGTCCATTGTTCAAATCTATGAGGTTTTTTTACTATTTCCTGGCCTTGGTCCAGTGTCACTTGCTGCAGATAGATTTGCAGGTTAGAGAGCTTACTGTGGATGGAAGACTCACATGATTACACCACTCTCTAAAAAACCCACATATCTGGCTTGGGGCTGTTCCTTAACAAGGCTTTGATAATTTTGTGTAAATGTCCCTAAACACCTTAAAGGGTAGTTTAAAGTCCCTTTAGTCCCTGGGGTGGTAAACAAGTTGACAGGCCTTCTTCAGAATGGTTTTCATATGTCAGGACAATGGCAGGTCCTCTGGCAGGTCCCAAGGTGGCAACTCTTGTTCTGGATTGTGCAGAAGTCTACTATCAAACCATTTGGCCTTGCTGATGAGAAGAGATTAGTCTCTTGGCACCAGTTCTCTAGACTTTAATTTCCATCCGGTAGGTCACAAGGGAAGCCATTCTCAGATATCTGGTCCAGTGCAGTCATTATCATATATCAGGTCCACTACAACTGTGTCATCAGCAAACTTGACAATTGTGTTTGAGTTCAAAGTAGCCACACAGCAATAAGTGTTCACAGAGTACATCAGTAGCTGAGAATAAAAGTTTGGGGGGACTTTAGTGCTTAGGGCGAAATTACATGCTTGCTGTCTGCTTGTATGGAAGTTGGAAATCCATTGACACTGGGATTGGTTAACAGTCCTTGAATTGGTGATGAGTTTGGAGGAATTATAGTGTTAATTAAACCTCTTAGCCTTCAGCGCTGCAGTTAACATGATTTTTAACATCATTTCCCTTTCTGGAATTCAGTTGGATCAATTCTGTGTGTAGAAGGTGCAGTAAGTTGGCAGAATAATTGACTGGTAGGCAAAATTTAATTGGTCCATTGTGTCCGGGTGTGTCAGGGTCACTGGGCGATAATGCTGAGTAATTGACAGTAGTTTCTGTGAAATAGGGAGGGTAATTTGCTGGGTGTTTGCTGTATGTGGGGTTTACCAAATTTGCCAAGAGTTTTATTATTTCCAGTGCTAGATGGTTAGCACAAGCTCTAGAGACCTGCCCTGAAATCCCATCTGGTCCTTTCCTGAAAGTGTCCCTCATTTCATTTTGGAAAATTCTAATTTCTCAGAGATGGTGAAAGCTTTTCTTTCACTCAACATTCACCACATGCATTACCTTTAATTCATTATTCTGTAGGATTGTGTTGTAATACCATTCTCAGTCTCTTCTCACACACTCCAAGAACCATCCTGTTGGAAAATTGACTCTATTTTTTCCCAACTTGTTCAAGTTGAGGGACTTTTGTGTTCAACAATAGGAGAAACATATGCTTAAAACTTTTTTATAAATAATTTATATATATATATATATATATATAATGCCCCCCAAAATGACCCCCAAAGTTGTTCAGTTTAAATGAAATCAGGGACCACAGAAAATCACAAAATTACCCCACAATCCACACTAGGTTATAAAATGTGGTGTTATAATAATAAGGGGGTTAGATCTTTGGAATTATTATCACAATGCATAATCAAAATTAGCAATTAAAGTGTTTGTGTGTTTCCTTTTTTCCTCTTTTTTAAATTTGAGATTCTTTTATGTTAATGCTGATTCTTTTGAAGGGAGCAAGGAAGGAATTGTCTTAGACCAGGACTTTAGCTGACCCACTACAGATAAATATGGCATTTGTGCACATAATTCTTGCAAGCTTCAATAACTCCTTTACATCACCGGGTCAACCCACCAGCTCAACCTGCTCTCTTCTCTTTGAATGTTGATGTTTTAAAATCTTTTATAATGAGAAGATTAAAAATGTTTATAAAGTCTTCACCCTAATCCCTACAATACACACTTAGGATTCCTATTCTCTTTCATTGAAACATTATTTTTTTTTTCAATTCTAGCAACAGTATAGATCATGCAAGTCATCTGGTCCTGCAATCCTATCACCTGTCCATTGGATCCAATTCCTTCAACAATCCACTAGAACAGGGGTCTCCAATCTTTTCCAGAGAGGGCCAATGTGGGTGCAGGTTTTCATTCCAACCAATCAATGGTCACACCTGATAGTCATTAAAAATGCAGATCATTAGATTTGAACAGGTAGAATTTGGTGTGGACTTGCTTGGTTGGAATAAAAACCTGCACTCACACTGGCCCTTTCTGGAAAAGATTGGAGACCCCTGCATTAGAACATTTTACAGGATCTATTACAGTAATTCCCTTGTTTATCGCAGTGGTTACGTTCTAAAACCGGTAGTGATAAACGGAAAACCGTGATAAACGGACGCCACCCAAAAAATGCTATTTTATGTATACAGTACTGTACTGTATTAACATTTTACTTCATTTTTATAAATAATAATTATATTTTTAATAATAAATTTCATTATTTTAACATTAAGTTTTTTGGTCTATCGGGATCCGCGAGGGCCCGGGAATGCAAGATTCAAACAGTGGTAAAACAATGGAATACTGTACATTCATTCATTTAAGAAAGCAAAGGTTATTCCAATTCTCAAGATTTCCACTCTGCATCCCTTAGACACCAGCAACTACTGAAGTATCAGTTCTCTTTTTTCTTTCCTAAGCCTTTAAAGCACTGTCTACAATCAACTGTCTTTTTATATCTTACAGAACAACCTCCAAGATTCTAACCAGTCTGATGGCCACATTCCACCAACACTGCACTTTTGTCCATCACTGAGAAGGTGCATACTGTTAGATATGCCAACCTGTCATTAGTCTTTATCCTCCTTGACCTTTCCACAGCATTCAACACAGTCAACTACAACACTTACGTGTCCATCCTGTCCTGTTCGCTATCCATACTCAATCTCTTTGTGAGTTGTGCTCTCAAAACGGTTTTCATATCACTGCTGTGCAGCTGACACTCAACTCAACCCCTCGCCAACCACCCCCCCCACCCCCATCCAGTCATTTTTGTTAGCACTTAGATCTCAGTATGTCTAGCAAACACTCAAAACTGATCTGCTGTCCATCCCAGGTGACTCATTCCCATGTCAAGATCTTGTGATCTCCATGAACAACCTTGAAGTACCCATGAACAAACAACTGTCCTTTTCCTTACACATTGCTAATCTGACCCTGTCATTACACATCCTTATTTCACATCCTCAATACATCGGAATAATTCATATTATCTATTATATTATAACCCTAACCTTACTCTTTCAGGAATACATAAAAAAGTACTTCTGAAAAAAAAAAGAAAAAAAAAAAAAGTTTTTCTAACTATATTCCTACAGTAGTTTATAGAAACATGATATTTTTAGGCCTTTACCTAATGACCTAGTATCCATATCCTTATTTTACATCCTCAATACATCAGAATAATTCATATTATCTATTATATTATAACCCTAACCTTACTCTTTCAGGAATACATAAAAAAGTACTTCTGAAAAAAAAAAGAAAAAAAAAAAAGTTTTTCTAACTATATTCCTACAGTAGTTTATAGAAACATGATATTTTTAGGCCTTTACCTAATGACCTAGTATCAGGACATGTTTACTGATAGAGACTTTCAGTCATTTTGGATAAGGGTGACTTCCAAATGCCGTGAAAATAGTATAAAACCATACTATTTCCAAATAAATAAATACAGTATTACAGTTACTCCTGTAGTTAGTTACACTATTTAACTGAATGAATTATAAAAAAAAAAAAAAAAAGGAAAGATTGAGCAAAGAATTTTAAGAATAAAAAAATCATTACGCTCAGCTGTGGGAAGATTATTTTGCCAGCTCCCTGGGATTTGTGTTTGTTGTGTGTGTGTGTGTGTGTGTGTGTGTGAGAGAGCGCAGTTGTGCGTATTCTTCGTAATGCAGTCAACAAGCACAACATTGAGAGAAATAAGAGGATCAAACTCATATTTAAAGTAGTCACTACACACACACGACACACACACACAAACACACAAACACACACACACACACACACACACACACACACACACACACACACACACGCATGCACACATGGACACACATACACACGAGGGAATCTGTAAGGATTAGACTGGATTTCTGTCCCGGAGAGGCCTGGCTGCTCTCAAAGCTCTTATTTTTTCCAGACTGATATAGTGGGCTTTTTTACACTGTGAACTAACTGAAAGTCGTGTAGTGTGTGTGTATGTGTGTGTTTATTTGTGTGTTCTTGTAGACAGTTTGAAGTATTTTACAGACTCCGAAAACAGTTTTGTTTAGTTAACAGATGGTGGAGAATGAACACAAATGTTGTCCGAATAATAAAATAATAAATTTGAAAATATATAAATATATAAGTCCTTTTTTCCCCAGGGACATCATTAATAGCAAAGCTTTCTTTTTTTTATATAATAAAATAAGTGAGAAAAAAGTTATTCGTAGCTGATGTTGTTGGACATTTGTTATGGGAATGTTGACCCTCACTGATCTCAGTGTTCATTTTTTTCAGTGCTTAATGTTTATTTTTATTTTTTACCCACAATTAATAAACATTTGTTCACCTTTTGTTTTTAGCTCTACACACTGTTCACACATTTATATCCAGATGAAACAAAAGACAATGAATGACTGATTTACTCAACTAAAATAATAATAATAATAATAATATTTATCATCATCATCATCATCATCATCATCATCATCATCAACCTCATCATCATTATCATCATCACCGATGCCGATATTTAAAAATTAGGGCAGCCGATGGCCGATATATAATGCCAGTTTTTGGCCGATATGTTTAGCTAATTTTCTTTTTTCCCCATAAATGCTTACAGTTAATAATTTATTTTTTCAGAAAATGTCTTCAATTAAACATTTATTAAACAACAGCCTTTTTAATCACTGCATTTGTTACCAGGCTTTGTTTCCTTTACCCACCTGTAGCTTAAACTATAGCTGGTTGAAGACTCACTAACAATACAGTCCCAAAATGTAATTCTTAATCTCTCTCCAAGTGTTATTTTTATTCTGTCTTCAAAATTTGTAATATATTTAACTGATGAAATATATAAGGCAAGATATAAGAACTTAAAGCCTGGGAAGATGAAAGTTGGCCATCGAGAAAATGTTGGTGGTTTTCGAGCTTTGATTGTCTTTATTTTTCTCTGCACTGTTGGCTCTTGTTGGATGTCAGATGTCTTTCAGCAATTCTGCATGTCATATCAGAAATGGAGCCGGTTGGCAAAAAAGAGAATCCGACTGGTTAATTAGCTGAACGAATGAGCAGCCGAGAAAAAACGAAACACGCAATTATTTTTGCAACTCAGCAGACTAAAAAACGACATGAATCTGATAGTAATGATCGCAGAACATGCAAACACTGCCTGCTTTATATATTTGAAGTTCTAGCTTTTCTCTGTTTGGATGCCAAATACACACTACTGCCACCTGCTGTATGGGAGAGTTATGTTTTCCACTGCAGATGTCAGGTGTCAGATGCGCCTGCCCAATAACCAGCCTAATTCGAAGCACAATCGGCAGATGCCGATTAATTAAGAAATGACAAAAAAACTGACAGATTATTTAACCTTTAATCATCATCTTCATCATCAATAGAAAAATTGCAAAGAAGAAATTTTTAAAAAGAAAAGGGATAATTATGAAAATAAAGAATAGAAAAAGAAAATAAATGAGGAAAGAGGGAGAAGTACAAATAAATAGAACTTAAATAAAACACACACGAAAAAAAAAAAAAACCCTACAAATATGTAAGGGGGTGAAAATAGTCACTGGGTAACTACGAAATATGGACAGCAAACATAAACCTGCAAACACAAATGTGTTTGCACAATGTACAAAGCCCAAAGGAACGGCAGAATTTTTTTTCAGATACAGTAAATTGGTAAATTGTGAATAAAAGACATTATTATCGACACACTGCATCACAGCATCTTTCTACTGCAAGGAGAACATCTGAGTGTATTCATAGAAATACACCTTACTAAGCATACTCTAGAAATTAAATGTGTGTTTGTGTGTGTGTGTGTGTGTGTGTGTGTGTGTGTGTGTGTGTGAGAGAGAGAGAGAGAGAGAGAGAGAGAGAGAGAGAGAGAGAGAAAGTGAGAATCAGTATGTCTGCCTGGTTCCTCCTTAATAATCTTGTAGACGTGAGCATAACACTATCCTGATGTCAGTCCATCAAACCCTTTTGGCTGTCAGTGTAAAATGAGTCGTGTTTGTGTTTGTGTGTGCCTGTATGTGTGTGTGTGTGTGTGTGCGTGTATGTGTGTTGTATTTTTGTTAGCTACCATGCACACACACCCACACACACTTCCTGCTAAGATATACTGAGGCTTTTAGGCATTAAGATGATACTTCCTAGCCTCATCCTGCTGCTGCTGCTCTGCTCCTGCTGCTTTCCCGGCAATTCTTCCCAAGGACATGAGGCAGAAAGCAATCGCTATTAGCCTGAGTGTATAAATATAGGCAGCTTTTAGCCGATGAGTACCAGACAGCGCCATCAATTAACATTAAGCCGAGTCCTATCACTGTGTCATAAACAACACCATGACGGCGCTCCTTCAATGTCAGAGGTAAGATGATCTTAGACGATTGGAGCGAAGAAATAAAAAAAAAAAAGAATAAAAAAAGGACGAGCGTCTCATGTACATAATGCAGTGCATTAATAAACAGCTTGAGCCAGAGTGCCATGATGGATGTGAGTGACAAGGCCATGTTGGCAGGAAGACAAGGCAGAAATTGATGCTCTTTTTACAAGATGAAAGTCTTGAGGAGAAAAAAATGAAAACCCTGGAGAAAAATTTAAGCACTTTGACCGAACTGAAGGTGGAAAAAAAAAACCTTCCCACTGAATTAAATCGCAGCAAATTTGGAAGTTTACTACTGATTAAAATCATTCATATTAAAAGGTTGTTAATATTTTAGGACTATGCTGGTGCCATGCTTAAAACATTTACTTTAATTTGATTCAAATGGGAATTATAGCATTTTGCAAATTCATTAAACTAGGAAATCTGGGATTTTGGAAAATAAGCATCTATGCATCTGTAATATTTTATTTTATTAATTATTTGTTTAAAGTTACTTTAAAATCTTATTTTAAATATAAATCTATTTGTGCCAATTGGCAGAAACCCTTATCTATATTGACTTACATTTATTTTAGTCAATATATTTTAATCATTCACCTAAGTTTTTTGTGTTTAATTTCCTAACTCATGGGCTCAGGAATGCCAACTTGGTGAAGGTAGGATTAGAACTCATGATACATTGGATACAAAGTCCAATGCCTTAACCACGGAACCACTCTTCTCTTTAATTTCCTTTTTTTGTGCCAAAATGTTATATTGCTAGCCATTATGAGGCGAAATTAGAATATTTTGAGATAAGCTCTGTTTACAAGAAAGTACTTTATTTATCTACATTTACACACTATAACCTTCAAAATAGTCCTGGATGTCTTCTTTTTTAAGCATGCGATTCACAATGAATCTTGAACTTTGAGCTGGATCTTCATCTTTGGGCAGAGGGCGGAATTCGCAGAAGCAAATTCTGGGGAGTGGCACTGGTGCAGAAGTGAAATCATGTGGATTGTTCTCTGACAATCGTCAAGCACATGTTGCCGAATAATTTAGACATTTTCGGGGGTTGAGCTCGTTGAAGGTCTTACTGATTTTCCTTGTGGTCTTCCAGTGATGGTCTTGTCAAGTCAAGTTTATTTCTTTTCACAACAGACATTTTTTTAAAGCAGCTTTACAGATGAGCAACCATGGCAACTGTGGCAAGAAAAAAATATTTCTTATCAAATCAAATCAAATTGTATTTATATATATATATATATATATAATTTAATGAGGAAGAAACCTTGAGAGTACCCCGACAAAAAAAAAGTGAACCTGAAAAATTTAACCCTTCCTCATTTGGGTGTTCTTGTGCTCTTGAAGTGCACGTGCCACTCAAAACACCTCAAACAACTCGTTGCAGCATCGTCGTGTCAAACGCATGTCATGTAAAATGTCTCTGTGGCAGATTTGGCCAGTTAAATGCTGAATTTCACGTTTGCACTTTGTTCTAACTTGCCGCCCGTGATGAAATCGCAGACGTTGTAACGCATGTGGGCAGAATAGCACTATTTAGCACCATTAGTCTCGAAACCTTTTGATACCACTTCAAATACATCCTCCTTATTAAAGTGTCAGGATTAATAATGTTAAATATTTATGGAAGCTTCTATTTTTTCCCTAGTTTGTGTGCCATTTCAGAAAATAAGTAAAAGTCAAATATGAGCTCTAATGAATAATTATCTTGGTTTATTGGCTCACATCTCAAGGGTTCGGAAATGTGCAAGTATTTGTATAATTGGGCTAAAGCAGACTTTTTCGTGTGTGTGTGTGTGTGTGTGTGTGTGTGTGTGTATGTGTCTGTTTGTGTCTGTTTTCATATACAGTTGGCACAAATAACTAGAGCATGCTGTAATATATTAGTTATACTGTAATATTAGTTATGCTTATCAAAAGATAAATTGTAGATCCAATGTAAATATAAACATGTTCATTTCATTGAATTTATTTTTTTTTATCCTTTTTTTTTGCCACAAGTTTTTGTAAAGCAATCACATTTTTCAAAAAAGGTAATATGCACTATATTTTCAAAAGTTTGTGGACACCTTGTCATAAGTGTTTGAAAAATGGTATGTGGTTTATGAGCATCACATTTCACATTTAGACCCTTTTCTGCGAAGATGTTTTACTAGATTTTGGAGTGTGTTTGTGGAGATTTGTGCTCATTTAAACATAATGATGTTAATAAAGTCAGGTACTGATGTAAGTGAAGTGAGGAGGCCTGGGGAGCAGTACGCGTTCCAATTCATCCCGAAGTTGTTTAGTAGGATTGAGTTCAGAGCTCTATAGCAGGAGATCTTCCACTCGAACCCATGCAAAGCATATCTTCATGGAGTTTGCTATGTGCACAGGGGCATTGTCATGATGGTTTGGTTCTCCTAGTTCAAGTGAGGAGAAAATTTCATGCTGCTGCATCCAAAGACAACCCTATACAACTGTGTGCCTTTAGCTTTGCGATGATAGTTTGGGAAAGAACCACATATGGCTGGGAAAGTCAGGTGTCGCAATCATTTTATTCATATAATGTAAATAAAAATAGAGATATTTTTCCATGATAGGTGATATATAGCAGCCTTGGAGAACAGAAACCAATGACCAAATATGAAAACAGACCTTCAGAGAACTTTTAAGTGATTTTTTCAGTAAATCCAATAAATTCTACCTGCACTTGCTGTACTTGGGGTTTAAACTAGGAAAACAATTTTTCAGTTGTAATTGGCATGGCTATACCACAAATTTTGGCATCTCTTAACATAGAATAAAAAATTAAATATTAAACATGTCTCAGCCAATCAACTAGGTGATTAAAACCTTCATTCATTCATTTTTATATTCATCGACTCTGAGCTGAAAGTGAAAGTGAAAATCTGCACTGGTAAATAATCCGGTGCTTCTGCACTTCTCCAACCATGTGGGTGGAGTCGTTGGTTATGAATTTGTCATGTGAGGTAAGAAAGACGAGCTTTGTCTCTGTTTTTTGTTTTATTGGTGTCGCTCTTTAATATTCATCCGAACACTGTGCAGATGATTGATTTTTACAGTTAATAAACAGAAAAGCCTATTTATTTTTCTTTTTTTCTTTCTTTCTTTCTTTCTTTCTTTCTTTCTTTCTTTCTTTCTTTCTTTCTCACAATTACTCTGCAGATGAGTGCATTTCATTTCATTTCTTATGTTTGGATCCATTTACAGTTTTGCTAAATTATTGATGTCGTGCAACAACTCAAACTGGTCTCTGAAGCAATCTAGATCATCTCACGGAACACATATCGAGTCGAGGTTTAATTTCGTTACGAGGTACTCCGGGTTTGCTTTTATGGCATGAACTGAAATGAGATCACTTCTAAATCGAGCTAATATTGATGCTGGATCTTTTGTCGATACATAAAAACAAATCATAAAAAGTCTGTACATGTTGAAAAACCGCCATTGACAATATTTCATAAAAAGTCTTTGATTTGATTTCAGTATTATTGCTCTAGTCTGAGCTGAATGCGCTTTACGTCTCCGGCGTTGATTTGGGACAAGTTTATTATTTTTTTTTTAAAGCAAACGATCATTAACTGATAATGATTGTGAAAGCATCTCGCTCTGTTTTCTGTTTTCTGCGTTTACGCAGTGAACGAGGAGAACAAACACGCACTACCACACTGCCATCCCACTCGTCCCGAGTGAATTGTAAGTAAAGGCCATCACTCTCCTTAATTAGGTCTTCTCGCTTGAGCCGAGACTAAAATCACCTCTGTGCCTCCGTCTTCCTCAAGATCACGCCTAATTTTAATTAGGCCCTTCGGAATATTAGGCGAGCTTTTTTCTTCTTCAGCTCTCGCTCATTTAGAAAGCAGACAAATTACTATTTAACTTTAATATAGTTCCCCTGCATTCCACCCACTTTCCCGCCCAAATATCCATAAGAGAGAGAGGGGGCGAGGGATACAGGGAGACGCAGGAAGAGAGAGAGAAATCCCCTGAAGTAGATAGCTAAATAGAGCTGAGAAGGAGAGTGTGATATATGATCAGTCTTGCTTCCTACTAACTCGAGGTAATTAGCCATGTCAACACAGGAGATTTTACCTCTCTGCGCACGTGTTGAACACCATCCAAGGCTCATCTTCGTCCTCATTCTCATCTTTGCTGCTCTACATAATGCCAAAACGACGCCTCTGCACCTTCTAATTAGCACCAAGTGCACGTTCTTGCCAATATGGCTGAGTCGACCTCAGTTAACCTTGTGTGATTCTTAACCATGGAGTCATTTTAAACAGAAGCGGGTAAGTGTGAGGCGATGCAAAATTGCAATTGTATGCAAATCAGAAGCAAAGTGATGTCGTGACTACCAATGGGATTAAGAGACCATGCAATGCTTTTTTTTCCACCGTACTATAAAAATGTTTTTTTTTTTTTTAATCCATGTATTTGTTCATCCCCTGAACCAGGTTACGTTTATACCATAGCACGCTAACCTACTCTAACTGATCTGATCAGAAAGTGTGTTTTTAATTTTGTAAAAAAGAACCTTATTGTAATGCATTGCCGTTTCTATAGTAACAGCTCATTTACAAGCACTTGAAAAGTAAAAGCTGCATATGAATATAAGAAAATGTGTGTAATCTTTAATTATATGGTGAGCTTTTCTTTAAGGTTTATCTCATGAAAAAAATGGTTTTGATAAGGATAGGCTTTCTGTATGAAAACATTTATTAAAGGAGTCTCCAGTCCTTTTTAAAAGTCCATTTTTAAGAAGTGTTTTATTTATTATAACATTTTTCTTTGCTCTTTGCATATTTGCTCAAAGACATTCTGTGTGTTCTTTATGGGTCACCACAGCGGCTCATCCGTCTCCATACTACTCTGTACTTTACATCTCCCTCCTTCATACCAACTACCTGCATGTCTTCACTCACCATATCCAAAAAACCTCCTCCTTGGAATTCCTCTTTTCCTCCTGCCTGGTAGCTCTCATCCTCTATCACATTTCCCTCCTATGAACATGTCCAAATCATCTCAATCTAGTCTCCCTCACCTTGTCTTCAAAATGTCCTCTAATAAACTCATTTCTAATCCTGTCCATCCTCGTCACTCCCAATGAAAATCTCAGCATCTTCAGCTCTGCCACCTACAGTTCCAGCGCCCATCTTTTAGTCATTGCTTGATATTGGTGTTCAAGTATTTAAATTACACTGTAAAATGTATTAATAAACCTTTTTAAAAAAAGAGGCAAAAGAAAGCTGAAATTTATGACATGAAAATACAGATAATATAAATCCAGGAGTATGTCACATGCTACCCTGCATGCTGCTGATCCTCCAGACAAAAAGCTATTTTTAAAGATATAAATAGCGGTTAGCAAGAATGTTGCACTGATGTTTATTCAGTGCATACTTGTGTTTTCATGTGTGTATGACAGAGAGAGAGAGAGAGAGAGAGAGAGAGAGAGAGAGAGAGAGAAGTCGTGCGAGGGCCGGTGAATAATAGGCGATGGTGTTTGCCAGGCTCCTACTCTAATGTTCATAAATTATAGAGCAAGGAGCAATTATAGCTTTTTACAGAAATTACCCAAAGGAAGTTGTATGTATATTGTAATTGGGTCAGCGCTTATTTCCTGCACCGCACCTGCGTTTCCAGTAAGCTCCCAGCGTCAATAATTAATGGCTTTCTGTCCTGCTCTGCATGCGCTGTACCTCTGCCCCAGACCTGCAGATTTAACCACATGAGCATAGCGCTGTGCTAATGGTGCTGATGAACCTCCTAATGGACGGAGTGAAGACCCGGAGCATCGGTTCATACCCACACAGAGGTCACCATTAAATGCAAGTTAATTTTCGGGATATGTCGCAGCCGAGTAAATATTTAGGTCGGCTCGACTTACCGTTAATGCACAGTGTGAACAGGACAGAACGTAATGCGGGATAAACAGCGGGTGTGTAAGAAAATCGATATGTGTCTGGTCAGAGCAGAACCACAACAGGAGGGAGAAGCAATATCGAATTTGATAGGAATGGCTGCAGAATATAAGACTAAAGGAGCATGCAGTCAGGAAGGAGAATACCACATGGATAAATGTGAAGACATGGTTATTTAGCTGTCGCCCTGGGGAATCTGTATTTACATTAACATTAATCACATTTGGCAGACACCCATATCCAGGGTGACTTACAATTATCTCATTTTCATACACTGAGCAGTTGAGGTTTAAGGGCCCAGCAGTGACAGCTTGGTGATGCTGGGATTTGGTGATACCAGGATTATATCATAAAAAGTTCTATGCAGAACCCATTTTAGGGGGCTAGGAACCTTTAGGAAATGTAGCAAGTAACAGGAAGTTAATCTTTACAGAAGAGGAGATCATAAGCACCTATCATTAGGAACCTGTAATGCATACTGTAATGCCTGTAATCAGAATCAGAATCATCTTGTAGTATCATGGGTTGCATGTGGAAAAAAAATTTCATATTGTAATGGAGCTATAAAAATATGGCTATAAAAATAAAATAAGTAAAAAATAAATAAATAAAGATAAAAAGAAAAAGGTATACAATTTGTGCAGGGTATGTAAAGTGAGGCAATGCAAATAATAATGTAAGGCTGTGCAACGATAGTTTTCCTCAAATAATCGGAGATGCAGATAGTAGTGCTTGTCAGTTGTGTTAAAGTAACACATATAGAATAAACAGTCTGGGGATTATATTACTGTAATGTTAATGGTTATGGGAGCAGGTCAGAGATAATGGTGTAAGTTAATGCAAGTTAATACACACATCATAAGGCACTTTAAGGGTTTGTTGGATAATTAACTCTTAAAAGTTTGTTCTAGCTGGAACCCTTTCAGATTTAAAACCTTAAGGATTGCACATAAAACTTTAATGCTCATCTTAAACTAGAAGATTTAATGTTCTAAAATTGCAGGTTCTAAAAAAAGTTTAAAACTTTTTTTTTTGTGTGTGTATTAATATT
Organism: Silurus asotus; assembly: GCA_024362625.1. Lineage (NCBI taxonomy): Eukaryota > Metazoa > Chordata > Actinopteri > Siluriformes > Siluridae > Silurus > Silurus asotus. Next base: position 771,337 of record MU527382.1, read on the forward strand.
TACTTTCTGTAATAGGACAAACTGGATTAAGGTGGAGGTTGGGTTGCATCAATGATCAGCTCTAAGCCCTTTCCTTTTTCGCAGCGGTGATGGACAGGTTGACGGACGAGGTCAGACAGGAGTCTCTGAAGACTATGATGTTTGTGGATGATATTGTGATCTGTGGTGAGAGTAGTGAGCAGGATGAGAAGAGCCTAGAGGTACGCACTGGAGAGAAGGGGAATGAAAGTCAGTATGGGGTCAACAGTGCAAAGAAATGGAGAGTGGGATAGAGAAGTGAAGAAAAGGGTGCAGGCAGGGTGGAGTGGGTGGAGAAGAGTTATAGCAGAAGTGATTTGTGATAGAAGAGTATCTACAAGAGTGAAAGAGAAAGTGTAAAGGTCTGTGGTGAGACATGGGGGCGTTTTAGGGACAAAGTGAAAGAGGCCCGATTAAGATGGTTTGGACATGTACAGAGAAGGGACAGGGGTATACTGGTAGAAGAATGCTGAGGATGGAGATGAGAAAGGCCAAGAAGGAGGTTGATGGGTGTGGTGAAGGAAAACATGCAGGTAGGTTTAATAATGGGAGATATAGAGGACAAAGTAGTATGGAGATTGATGATCCGCTGTGGTGACCCCTAATTGGAGCCGCTGAAAGAAGATGAAAAGAAAAGAATAAAAAGTTATCTTTGAATCTCTTTTTTGATGGGGAAAAACAATGTGATAAGATGTTACATAGTTATATAGTTATATAAAAGGTTCTATAAGTTTAGTGCCTGTAAGTTTGTTCCTTATAATTGTAAGTTTATCCATAATGAATGAGCCCTTGGCAATTGTGGCAAGGCAAAACTCCCTGAGATAGTATTAGGAAAAACCTTGAGATGAACCAGACTTAAAATGGAACCCATCCATATCTGGGTGGTGAAGAATGTCCTTTCATTAAAGTTCCATCATTGTTGAGGTGTAAAGTTCAGTGATAGTGACTTTCTAAGACCAAGCTAGTGGCACATGGACAACCCAGGAGCACAACCATCATACCATTGCCTCAGCACTCAGCTGCCGAATGCTTGAATGACTTTCGGCTAGTTGCACTCACCCCTATCGCTATGAAATGCTTTGAGAAACTGGTCTTGAATCACCTCACTGTGAGCCTACCACCTTCACTGGACCCACACCAGTTTGCCTATCGCCCGAACAGGTCGACAGAGGATGGAGTTTTCACAGCTCTTCATTTAGCCCTCACCCACCTGGCTAAAAGCAATACCAACATCAAAATGCTGTTCATTGACTTCAGTACAGTCTGTACTGATCACTAAGCTCAGTGACCTGGGTATCTGCAACTCCACTTGCAGATGGATTTTGGACTTTCTCACCAATAGACCTTAATCTGTTATGTTGGGCAACCAGGTATCCTTAACCTTTATTGTGAACACAGGCATCCCACAGGGCTGTGCTCTGAGCCAACTACTCTACTCCCTGTTCACCCACAACTGTGCTCCTTTGTATAACTCCAACATCTTCATCAAGGATGCAAATGACAACACTGTGGTGGGCCAGATCAGCAACAACGACGACGGCCTACAGGGAAGAGACATGAAGCCTGAGAGCATGGTGTGCCACTAACAATCTGACCCTCAACGCTTCGAAGACAAAAGTGCTCATCGTGGACTTTCAGAAATCCAACAGCAGGAGACATTTCCCAGTCAACATCAATGGAACTGACGTAGAGCGAGTCTCCAGCTTTAGGTTCCTAGAAGTTCACATCTCTGAGGATCTGTCCTGGCACAGAACAATACAGCTCTATCTATCTATCTGTCTATCTGTCTGTCTGTCTGTCTATCTATCTATATATATATATATATATATATATATATATTTATGGCCGTTTATGTAAACTGTGGTCCTGAGCCATTGTAGAAGAATTATCATATTATTTACAGTCCAATTCCATCCTTCATGCAAAGTCTTGCTGTTTTCCATGAAAACAAAGTGTAGTCATTGTTTGCTTTCTATGTGTTCTGACCATTGCCATGTTTTGCCTGCCATTTCTTTTTGGTTTTGGTTTGCGAGTTGCCTAGTCTTCAAGTTTTTTGACTATTCTCACCTGTCTTAAGACTATGGCTTTGTATTACCCATTTTTGTTTATTTATTTTAACTTGAAAGTTTATTTATTTCAACTTATTTCAAGTGTTTAATAAACCTTGAATGGATTCCGAACAACCTGATTCCTCAATGTTGTTATATAATACTTACAGCTGGATAAGAACAGCTGGAGTCACTCGTTGCTTATCAGGGAAAGATGCTAGCGGCACACCTAGTGCAGCTCAAAGTGCAACAGACTGCAAACGTTCGCCTCTTGCAAGTGCTTTGCACTATGCCAGTAGATCAACCTATAATGCCTAAAATGGCTCTTCCGGAGAAGTTTAATGGTACCACAGAACACTATTAAAAATTTCTTCGGCAATGTAATGTCTACTTTGCTAATCAATCAGAGCTCTCTGGTAAGGATGCTACTAAATGCATGCTAATAATAACTTTGCTAACCAGAAAAGCACTAGACTGTGCTTCGGCTGTGTGGGAAAATTTTAACCAGGTACAGGGTTATACGCACATTTCACTTAACTTAACAGATTTTTGAGAAAACGGCAGAGGAAATGGACATTTTTACTAAAATAACTGTGCCAAGGATAAGATTTAGCCACAGAGTAAGCAGTACAATTGTGGACACTAGCCACTCACAGTGGTTGGAATGAGGTGGCATTACAAGCATTGTTCAGGGAAGGACTGAACTGCGGTTTACAGGTGGAGCTGGCCTGCAAGGACTCAAAACTCCCTCTCTTACAGTATGTCACTAAAGTTATTCCACTTAATAATCTCATGCAAAATCAAGTCAGACAGATCCCACTTCAGCTTACACCAACACACCTGGAATCACGCAACCGGGAAAGTTATGCGTGACTCAGGAGGAACACTGACGCCGCCTCCAAATCTGGTTAGGCTTCTACTGTGGACAAGAGTGGCATCAGTGCTTAACATATCTGGAGAAGCCCAATGTTCAATTCCCAAGGGTAAGCCCTAAAAAACACTGTCCTCATCGCCTCATGCTACTTGTACAAATAATTCATGCAAATTAAATCTACCCATTTTTAGTTTTCTTATTCTCAGGGGCTGTAGTAGATAATCGGCCCATCAGGAATTGATACATCACACACCACACCGTCCCAGTAACACTGAAAGTACGACTTTTCCATCGTCATTTCAACCCCTGCTATCCCTAAAATTTTTACGATTCTTGTGGCTCCAGATTCATATTCCCGTAAATTCCTGGCAACACAGCTTTAGTTACCATGTCATGATACATCCATTGAAAACCCCAGGTCTACCTTACCAGTCAGTGTTCCCAAGGAATACCGTGATCTGGCAGATGTCTTCAGTAAAAAAACACACCACAGTACTACCTCCCCTTTGACTCTGTAATTGCTCCATAAAAAAGTTTGCCAATACCGCGTCTCCCCAGTGCTAAGTGTACCCCCTCCCGACACCCGAAACCAAAGTTTTGGAGGAGTAAGTGGAGGAGGCACTAGCAGCTGTATTTATTCACCCCTCAACCTCCCCAGCAGCAGTGGATTAAGGCTATTCATTGATCATCGGGTTCTGAAAGCCATCACAGTACACTATACCTACCCACTATCCTTGGTACCATCTGCCCTCAGAAAGCTCAGAGAAGCACAGTATTTTCCCAAACTTTACCTCAGGAGTTAAATTAAGGAGGGGTATGAATGGTCTTCCATACCACCAAAGCAGCCTTCAACACCACCAGGGGGGCACTATGAATACCAGGTAATGCTTTATGCGCAGTAGCGTGCCAGCTGTCTTTCAGGCTTTCATGAATACAATTTTCCAGGGTATGTTGAACTCTAAAGTTGTAGTATACTGTATATAAATGACAACCTGATCTATTCCAAGACCCTTGACCTCCATATACAACATCTGCACCACATTTTATAACACCAATTTATGGACAAAGCTGAAAAATGTGAATTTCACCAGAAGTCCACATCCTTCCTGGGGTATGTTATAAGCTGAAAGGGGGTTGAGATGGACACTCAAAAGGTGAGCTTAGTGACAATGTGGCCATCAAGCTGTTCCAATGTGCTTTCTTCTCAAAAAAGCTTACCAAAACAGGAAGCAACTACAATGTCGGAAACTGGGATCTACTGTGTATTAAAGAAGCATTGAAAGAGTGGAGACACTGGCTAGCGGGAGCTCACCACCCATTCCAGGTTATCACTGACCACTGGAAACTGAAGTATATCAAGAACGCAAATTGCCTCAACCCTCATGAACCCAGGGCTTTATTCTTCACCAGGCTTATTTCCTGGCACCCAAAACAGCAAGGTCACTGACAAACCACCGTCATAGTTCCAGTCCGATGGGACATAATAAAGGGCATATAACGAGCCCAAACAAACAAACCCACTCCACCAGAAGTTCCATCCAGACAGTATATTATCACAGAACTACAATCCAGAGTGATAAAATGGGTCCACTTGTCCTTGAGCACAGGACACCCAGGGATTCTATGCATGAACAAACTACTGCAAAATGCGTTCTGGTGGCGATTGCTGTACATGTAAAGCTGCGCTGTGTGCACCCAGACAGGAACCCCATGTCTGCTTCCCTATGGACTGTTGGAGCCCCTGCCTATACCCCAATGACGATGGTATTGCTGGGGATTTCATCACTGTCCTTTCTACTTCACAGGGACGAACAACTGTAATGTTCCCAGTGACATCCACACCCGCAATATCGACCTGGTCAAATGGTGTGGCTATCAAATATTAAACTCAAGCTACCAAGCAAGAAACTCAGCCCACAAGAAACAGTAAGTGGAAAATCATGTGGATTTTATTTAATTTTTTTAGTTAATTTTATTTCATCTGGTTTTAAATGAACATATATAAATATACAGATGTTGTCAAACAAGAGAATCTTTGACATGTTACTATAATGAACGTTTTGGGCTTCTAGAATTTTTAGCAACGCCAGTGTGAAATATTTTATCCTCTTCCATTTTACTTTTACTACATCTACGCCTCATCTCTTTTTTTTTTTTTTTTTTTTTTTGCTGCAAACATTAAACCTCAACACACAACAAATTTCCTTAGAGAAATGACAAGCAAGGCCATTCTGTGAAATAATTTTATGGAGATCTGATGGCTGGAGTCAAGATAATGTCACTTTCTTTTTTGCTAGCAAAGGTTTTATAAAAAGGAAATAAAAAGAAACGGTGAGAAAAGGGATACTGGCAAAGTACATTGTGAGCCTTTTTTCCCCTTCCTGATGATAGATAGGCCAAACTGAAAGAAAGAGCTGTTGTGTAAGCCCTCTCAGCTGGCCAGGCTCTTTAATGCACTTTGTAAGCAGAGGTCCATATGGAAAAGTGCTTCTTTTCGTCACCTTCAGAGGTTCTTGGATAAGAAGCTAAAAGCTTTCCCACCATCCATTTACCATCTGTGTGAGGGGCAGGAGATATCATCTACTGTGGCCCGGCATGGCTGCAGGCTTTTCATTTCAACTAGGCAGGAAGGTGTTTAATTCCATTTGCATAATCAGCCTACAAATAACTGATTACTCATATCAGGTGCAGCCGTGTGCCGTAAGCGTATCTCTGAGACTCTTCATGATTGACCATGCTTCTCGTGTGATGCTGGTATAAAACTGGGGGTCGACCTGGTGTGATAAAACAGTTACTGTTACCACAAGGATGTTGATTGTTTTCTTGAACAGCATGTCTCTAAGTATTCAATTAATCTATTATCTTGGAAATCTACCCCCTAAAAAAATCAGTGACTGAGCTGTTACTATAGTAACAATAAAGTTAAAACAAGTGAATTAATATCAATTTGTGATACTGACAGATTATTTGTTAAAAAGAAAATTATTAATAGCAACACTTGACCAGAATCTGAATCCACTATTTAGTGGCACCCTGGAATAAACTTGAATATAAACCAAAGCTCTAATTTAAATGTATATCAAAGGATAAATCTTGTTATTACTACATGACAATTTGCTATACTGTAGACATGTGGTCATCCTTGCCCATGAGCCTGACTCAACCATTTTTTTCTAAAGATTTACTCCTAGCTTGGTGAACAAGTTTTAAGGAGACACAATTTTAACTGTCACTTTTAGAGAACTCTTGATGAGACACGGTTCGTTGTAAACATGGTCAGAAAAAAAAACACCACTGATGAGGTGAGGGGAATTTTATTTTCATTAACGAGCTCTGACATGTCTTGTTGAACCTTCGACACTTTAACGAGAGAGGAACTGTGCTGCCTGAAATCCACCTAAAACAAGCGGAGGAAAGTCAGTGGGGGATCAGAATGGCCAAATTAGCTGGCCGGATTGTCCAAGTCTGCCTGTGTCTTGATTGGGGTTTTGTTCTGTATCCGTCTTCTTTCAGAGGAACACTGAGAATGAAGTGTTACTGCAATCTGGCTGCCGCTCATTAGCTCTTCTCACGGTGCAAGATAAACAGTGTAACCATTGCCATTGCCCAGCCTTCGATTCTGTCCATCTACAGAAGAGAACATGATAAACTTTAACCATATACTCTATAAAAACGAACAGCAGTGTTTCTGTAAAGGCTCTGGGGCTCCAAATATTTAGAAATTACACAAAGGGTTTGAAGATTACATTTCTTTTCTAAATAAGGCACAGGTCATGCTTTTATGTAAACTATATGTACAAAAAACAAAACAAAAAAATAGGACTTTTCCAGTCATATGTGGTTCTTCTCCAAACTGTTACCACACAGTTGGAGGCACTCAAGTGTACATTATGTCTTTATGATGTGGTAGCAAACCATTTTCCTTCACTTGAACTAGGAGACCTGAACCTGATCGAGCATGACAATAATCCTATGCACTAAGCCAGTTCTATGAACATATCGTTTACAATGGTTGAAGTAGAAGATTTTACAAATGCTAAAACAAAATGTCTAATGCAAAAGCAAATGAACTAATGCAAAAATTAAATGAAGGAAAAGGTAGGTATAGTTTGTGAATGGAATACTAACCAATCATTGGACGAGACATTGGTCATTCAAAATTTATAGGAAGTATGAAATATTATAACTTTGTTACTTGTACATGTGTAACGTCTCCTTTTAAACTATTTGTAATTTTGATTAGTGCACCTTTAAATATAAGAAAATAACAGAAGTAAACATCAGCAAGCAAGGAGAAAATGCAATAAATTCAAATCTACTTCGAGGAAAGACATTGATATGCAGTGATGTTGGAGATGCTGCAGTATATCATGACATAAAGATTAGTTTGTACACTTTTACGCATACATTCCAACTTTCTCCTGCCACAGACTGTTGTATTTGTATTAGTTGTACAGACGCTTTATGGTCTGATATCCATAACTGGCGTTACCCAAAGGTTACCTATCTGAGAAATTAAAAAAAAATCTGTAAAGGACATTATCTTTGGACTTGTACTGAACAATAACAAAGACCACTTTCATTATTATTATTATTATTATTATTATAAATTTTATTTATTTTACCCAGCCATTATGGATGCACAAACCAGTGCACTCTTAGTGCCGATCCCAAGTAAATAGGGAGGGTTGCGCTAGGAAGGGCATCCAGCGTAAAACATGTGCCAAATCAAATATGCGGATCACAAATGAGAATTTCATACCGGACCGGGTTAACAACGACCACCACAGGTATCATGGAAATTGGTGGAAATTGGGCTACTGTTGGCCGAAGGAGGAGAAGAAGAGGAGGAAGACGTCTACAGAGACGGCAGAGAAAGGAGCAGTGTAGGAGAGTGGCGGTTCGGTTTGGTACTTTTATTGTTGGTACTATGATGGGTAAAGGGAGAGAGGTAGCTAATATGATGGAGAGGAGAAAGGTAAATCTGTTGTGTGTTCAGGAGACCAAGTGGAAAGTGAGAAAGTCCAGGAACATTAGAGGTGTTTTATTATGGTGTGGATGGAAAAAGAAATGGTGTAGGGGTGATTCTGAAGGAAGAGTACAGTAAGAGAGTAGTGGAGGTGAAGAGAGTTTCTGATAGGGTGATGATCGTGAAGGTGGAAGTTGAAGGGATGATGATAAATGTCATCAGTGCCTATGCTCCACAAGTCGGCTGTGAGATGAAGGAGAAGGAACACTTCGGAGTGGTAGACGGTGTACCTAGGAAAGAACGATTGGTGAATGGGGCAGACTTTAATGGGCATGTAGGTGAAGGGAACAGAGGTGATGGGTAGCTATGGTTTTAAGGATAGGAATGTGGAAGGGCAGATGGTGGTAGATTTTGCTAAAAGGATGGAAATGGCAGTGGTGAACACTTATTTTAAGAAGAAGGAGGATCATAGGGTGACGTATAAGAGTGGAGGAAGGTGCACACAGGTGGACTATGTGCTATGCAGGAAATGCAACCTGAAGGAGATTGGAGACAGTAAGGTGTTGGCATGGGACAGTGTAGCTAGACAGCATAGAATGGTGGTCTGTAGGATGGTTTTGGAGGTGAAGAAGAAGAGGAGGAGAGTGAGGACTGAAAGAAGAATAAGATGGTGGAAAATGAAGGAGAAAGTGTAGTGTGAGGTTCAGGGAAGAGGTCAGACAGAAGCTCGGTGGTGTCACCAAGGAAAAGGCAAATAAGTAGCTGTATGAGAGGTTGGACACTAATGAAGGAGAAAAGGATTTATACCGATTGGCCAGTCAGAGGGACCGAGCTGGGAAGGATGTGCTGCAAGTTAGAGCAGTAAAGGATGAAGAGGGAAATGTGTTGACTAGTGAGGAGAGTGTGTTGAGAAGGTGGAGGGAGTATTTTGAGCAGCTGATGAATGAGGAAAATCAGAGAGAGAGAAGGTTGTATGAGAAGAGGAATGAAAGTCAGTGAAAGTCATTGAGAATGAGAGGGAGGGCAGTGGAGTAATGCGGTTGCAGGGAGAAGAGCTGGAGAAGGTGGAGGAGTTCACATACCTGGGGTCAACAGTGCAAAGTAATGGAAATTGTGTGTTAGAAAAATAAAGAAAAGAGTGCAGGCAGGGTGGAGTGGGTGGAGAAGAGTGACAGGAGTGATTTGTAATAGTAGGGTATCTGCAAGAATTAAAAGGAAAATGTATAGGTCTGTGGTGAGACCTGCGATGTTGTATGGATTAGAGACAGTGGCATTGAGTAAACGACAGGAGGTGGAGCTGGAGGTAGCAGAGCTGAAGATGTTAAGGTTTTTATTGGGAATGACGAGTTTATTAGAGGGACAGCGCATGTAGGATGTTTTGGTGACAAGGTGAGGGAGGCGAGATTGAGATGGTTTGGACATGTGCAGAGGAGGGACATGAATTATATTGGTAGAAGAATTCTGAGGATGGAGCCACCAGGTAGGAGGAAAAGAGGAAGGCCAAGGAGGAGGTTCATGGATGTGGTGAGGGAAGACATGCAGGTAGTTGGTGTGAAAGAGGCAGATGTAGAGAACAGGGTGGTATGGAGACGGATGATCCGCTTTGGCGACCCCTAATGGGAGCAAGGAATAAGAAGAAGATTAATTTTATTTATTTATGTTTTTTTTCCCCTTTCCCCTAAATATATCTGTATATATTTGTATTTTCATGCACCTGTTCTGTGTATTGTAATGTAAATTGTACTTGTTATCGCCACGTTGTTTGTATATGGCTAATTGGCTAATAAAAAAAAAAAATGAATAATACAATTATACAAAAAAAAGACTACTGTACTTCCTGTATATCTTGAATGACAGGTGTCTCGTCACATGAAGTGTTTCATTCACAAACTTTACCTACCTTTTCCGGTTTGTCTGAATTGTCGTTTTGTTTACGGATTTGTTCATTTGTTCCGGATTTGTTATTTTTCTTTTCGGATTTGTTATTTTGTTTTTGCATTTGTTATTTTGTTTTTGGATTTTTTAGTGTTTTATAATTTGTTAATTAGTTTTCTAATTTAATAATGTGTTTTGCACTTCTCGCCCACCGTATATTGTGTAAGATATTGTTTGACCTGCTATAGAGCTCTGACCTCAACACTATTGAACGTGTGGGGTGAAGTGAAACACTGACTGCACCCCAGGCCCCCTCACCCTACATTAGTGCCTTACTTTACTTACACTCTTGTGCTGAATTAGCCTAAATCTCCACAACCACACTTCAAAATCTAGTGGAACATCTTCCCAGAAAATTGGAGGTTGTTACAACAATAAGTGTTCACAAAGCACAACCTTTTGTACATGTTAGTATACCACTGGTGGGTGGTTTGGGCCAGCAAAGCCTTCTCTGCAGACCTAAACACTTTCAGAAGCACCAACCTACATTTACAACCTAAATTCTAATATTTGTTCCATGAAACTGTATTATTTATTCCTGACAGTCTATTCACTTCATTTTGTAGCGTTTCTCTTAGCTGCACTGCTTCCAGTACGTCTATGTGGATTTTAGATTTTTTTATTTCAGCGCTGCCATGTTAATCTAATCTGCCCAGGGCTTTCAAAGTCTGTACTGCTGGCCTTACCATAGTCTTTGTTAGCAAAGGAGCTAGCTGGCCCAGAGTAGCGTCCGTCCTCTGATTGGTTAGTCAGAGGGAAACTGTTACAGCCAAGTTTGACTGGCAAAACACATCTGTAACGCTCTGCACACATTAATACATCTGAGTTAGACTTACTTAACTGACATACTAAAATCCATTTTCAATAAAAGCTAGACATTGTGAGGAGAAGTCACCAACCCCAAAGCTAGCAAGCTAGCGGTGTAAATTATAAGTATGCATTTCTGGTGAGTAGGTTGTATTTTATTTAAACTTTTATGTTTTTGTCATGTTATTTGACAAATATTGATCCTGAACTGCTCCAGATGATGTAGGTGGCACAGTTCAGGTTGTAGTGTAGAGGTTTGGAGCTTGCTTTGGTTAAAGGTTTTTACAATCCATACGCGAAATGCCTTTCTCTCTGTAATGCCACGCAAAAAAAATACGTTTTTGTAAAGTATTGATTGATTATTATTTTCTTTTTATAAATTTCAGATTATTCCACAGGATTACACTACATGAGGAGTTCTCAATGTCAAGTAGTATGGTGATATACTTATAGATAGATAGATAGATAGATAGATAGATAGATAGATAGATAGATAGATAGATAGATAGATAGATAGATAGATCGATCGATCGATCATAAAACTGAACCAGTCAACAATTTTTGGAAAGCTAAATCATTCACTAAAAAGAGCCGAAATGACCATCACTAACTCTGAAGAACTTTTTGTATCCTCATAAATAACAGAACCGGATGTGTTCAAAGTGGAAAATGAAGAGCTTCCTTGTGAGCGATGATATCCATAAACAGCTATTGATGAGGAGGAATGTAAAGGCGAGTATGACTGATGGCTTTTTTTAGTGTTGACCTGCTATAAAATTTACAATTTCAGTTGCACTTGCAGATAAATGGCTCCGGGAGTGTCTCTAGTGGGATATCAATCTCAATTTTAGTAGCCCGGATGCACAAATTGTCACTTTCTGCAGTCTCGGAGAATTGATCTACCCTCTCGGCAACTGTAACACATTTATCAGTGTGTTTTCGATTCGTTCTTCTGTTTGAAACATGGCTCTGATCTTACAGCGAAGGACATGCTCTAGTCAAGTTTCAAAATGAGTTACAGCGGCTGAAAACTATTAATAATTCAAGGATATGTTATGTTAAATAGAGACAAATCCATTCTGTCACTAGCTAGGAAATCCTTGTGTGGCATTTAGAGTTTGATGTTTATCCTTTTCTTCCACAAGTTAATACAATCCAACTTTTTCATAATATAAGAATCTTTTCTGGATTTCTGGGTGTAAACATTTTTTAATTGATTTCCCTTTTTTTTTTTTTTTCACGATATTAGCAACACAAAGCTTAGATAATAGCATGTGGAAACAAGGAAAAGATGAGACTAATGAGCAGAGCACCTGAAGGTTAATGACAACAGGAAGCTATGGCCAAATGAAGAAGGTAGGAAACAGAAATTGTCTGTTTATATAGAGTGCAGGAGGCCATCAGGACAGAGCTACTAGCAAAAAATGGTTGCAAAATGATGCTTTTTAGGTAATTAATGTGGTTTTGGCTTTGTTTGTACTTGGATTTTGGAAGCCCTAAAGCTCTAGAGTTAACTCTGTTTAGCCTGGTCAGCAAATATAGAATATATCAATCTTTAACTTTTAAGTTAAGGTAAGCACTGATATTCTTTGACACAGGTTTTATTTCTTATTTATTTAATTATGTATTTATTTTGCTATGCTAAATGTTTTTTTTAATGTAAATAAAAATTTGTAATTTTTAAGTGTAGGATTTAACAATTTCATTAGAATACATGCAACAGATGGCACATATTCCACATTATCGTTTCTCATATATTTTATTTAGATCACAACTTAAATTATGCAGAAAAAAAAAGAAGAAACTTTTATAAGGTTCATCTTATTTCAATCATTTGTGTCATCATTGAGTGTCATGACAGAAAAGCTCATAAAATTTAGGAAAATTTTCCAACTAATCAGGAACCTGCAAGACTTGTATCTATCATGTAAACACACTTATAATTAACATATACTACATGGACAGACGTATTTGGACACCTGACCAGCCATATGTGGCTGTTTTCTAAACTGTTCTCACAATTTTTTTCAACACAAAGCTATGGAGGATCTGTTTTTGGAATCCTGACTGCACCACAGGTCTTCTCACCCTGCATCAGTACCTATCTTTACTAACATCCTCAAAGTGTTATGGTCAAGTCTTACAAAATCAGTTGCTTTGAAGCATTTTTCAAATCATCCTTAATATTTGCAAACCAGTAAGTGCATTCTCAAAACAATTTGTACAAGTAGCACAACACTAGATTTCTTGCAAAAGCCTGTGTTTTTTTTCGAAATCCTTAGTTCATCTCTCAAAAGTAAGTAGTTGTGTAAATAAACATGTCATTCTCATCAGAATAACAAGTCCTTTTGTCATTGTTTACAAACAAGGTCGTCAAAATGATGCTACCCAGTTTAAGTATTTCCTGATATAAACTACAGTTTGGATTACAATGATCGAAAATGCAAACGGCTGAATTTATTCTGTATGATATATATGAATTTTAGCAGCACAAATTTATTTATTTGATTGTATATTTGATTTATACTGATTGCATGAGACCCGACAGAATTTACACTTTTACTGTACTGTACTAGTGTTCTTTCGTTTCTTAGTGGTTCATTAATTTTTAGAAATTGCAATTCCGTGTTTTGCTCTGTCTGTATATGCCGTCTGTATTTATAATTCACCTTCTTCAAATTCACTAAATCCTTCATCTAACTAATTTTCCCTTCTCCTTCACCTCACAACCCACTTGTGGAGCATAGGCACTAATGACATTCGTCATCACCCTTTCAACTTCCAGCTTCACGTTCATAACCCTTTCAGAAACTTTCTTCACCTCCACTATACTCTTACTGTACTCTTTCTTCAGAATCACCCCTACACCATTTCTCTTTCCACACCTTAATAGAACAGTTTAAACACACCGCCAATATTTCTGGCCTTACTCCCTTTCCACTTGGTCTCCTGAACACAACATATCTACCTTCCTCCTCTCCATCATATCAGCTACCTCTTCCAGTCATAGTACAAGATTTATAGCATATAACATATACCAACCCTAACCTCCACTTTCCTCCACTTCTCCTTTCCCTGCCGTCTCTGTAGACGTCTTTCTCCTCTCCTTCTCCTCCTTTCGGCCAACAGTATCCAAATTTCCACCGGTATGCTGTTGGCTAATGATACCTGTGGCAGTCGTTGGTAACCTGGGCCTCGATCGCTCTGGTATAAATTTCTGATTCGTGATCCGCATGTTTGATTTGGCATGTTTTTAAGCTGGATGCACTTCCTAATGCAACTTTCTCCATTTATCCGGACTTGGGACCGACACTAAGAGTGCACTGGCTTGTGCAACGCTAATGGCTGGGTTTGTTTTAAACTTTATTATAAAAATAATAATTATAATTAAACAAATGAAAAAGATTATATTCTTGATAGTAAAAGTTTGTTTTATTTTTCTATCATAATATCAGCAGAAATGACTTGTACAGGTCTCTGGCTATAAAGGAAGGCTGTTGCTTATTTTCCGTTATCATTTCATCAGTCCAGTCTGAGATCTCTGTGTGGCTCCACCTCCAACTAATGATTGAATCTGAGGACAAATTGTTAGTGGAAAAACTTCAGAGAAGTTTTAGATGGATCTTCATCATCCTGGCTGGAGCTTGAGAGTCTGTGTAGACAGTGCAGACAGACAACACAAGACAGTGTAGGACAGATACACAAAACACAAAATAGTGCCCACCAGTAACCCTGACGTATATAATATGTTATAAAATACAATGTGCAAAAAAGAACTGTATACAAGAATGTATTTGTAAACATAAACACACATTTGTGCAAAAACAGCAATTTAAATATGAAATGAATTGAGTTGAGTAATGAGTGTGTGTTGAGTTCAGGTTGTACAATTTAGTAACAGTTGTGACAGTTTATACAGTTGTGTGTGTGTGTGTGTGTGTGTGTGTGTGTGTGTGTGTGTGTGTGTGAGTGTGTTTGTACAGTTCAGTTCTGTGTGTTTGCTTCAGAACCTCTTTCCTGATGGCAGGAGAGTGAAGAGTGTGTGTGTGGGGGGTTGCTGTGTGTGGGGTTGCTGATGCAGCGTGTAGTGTAAATGTTCATGATAGAGGGGAGAGACACCGTACGTATGTAACCATGGTTTCCTGAGGGAACGAGACGCTGCATCAGCAACGCTTTAGGAACGCTTCTGCGTTGTCCATGCCTTTAATCAAAGGCACGGGTCACAACCTCCATAAGCTCCTCAATTTCTGACTCCCAGAGAGCACCCCTTCCTCCTCAGAGGAAAAGAGGCGGAGCTAAATGCTCTCGTTGCAAAGGGAAGAAATCATCAAAAGGTGTGCTTGTTAAGCTTGCAAACAAGTGCTGGACCAGGCAAGTGAGGCAGGAGAAAGGGACAAGCCCTTCACTCCATTTGCTTTAACAGCTTCCTGGTCATGACGTTACCCCACCGGTGACGCCGCACTTTACATTTGAAGGATTACACATGTAATTCAGAGCATGAACAACACAGGCGTGTTCCCAAAGCATTGTTGATGCAGCTTGAGTTCATGGAAGGGAATCCAATGACTTTTTAGCCGTCCTCTCTATTATTTTGTAGGGTCTTGCAATCCAAGACGGCGCAGTTTCCAAACCAGGCACTGATGCATCTGCTCAGGATGCTCTCGATGGTCCCTCTGTAGAACATGGTTAGGATAGGGGAGGGAGATGGGCTTTTTTCAGCTCAGGAAGAAGAGGCATAGCTGGGCTTCCTTGGTGATCGAGCTGGTGTTGAATTACAAGGTGAATTTCTTTGCCAGATGTACACCAAGGAGTTTGGTGTTCTCTTTGGTTTAATAAATTGTTTTATTTATACAAAAGGTTGCTGGACAATTTATTCAAAAGTTAAATTCGTTTTTTTTTTTTTTTTTTTTTTTATGTTGAACCTGAATTTGTAATGGATAAAGTTTTAGGAAAAAAAGGTATTTTCTATGGTTCATTGGTTAATTAAGGGTTTGTGGCCTTTAGAAAAAGCAAAGGATTGAGCAAAGGATTTGTCCTTGAATTTGTGCATCTGGATTTTTTTAATGAATGTTTTCACAGGGAGCCTCAAGCCCACACACACCAAATGACCCACTATCTTCCCACAACTAACAACAGGGTGCTGAACGGACACTGCCACTTCAGCATTACTGATTTGGAAAGATGGTAAGCACATAACGGGGTGCGGGAGCAGAAGAATAAAGCACTGCTGGCAGCACCATGTCACAAAAGAAGAATTAGTGTAAAAGGGCAGCAGAGTGAGCAGTCGCTGTTACCCCACTATTTTATGCTGTTGCAAGAACTAGCAATGACAGGGCATCAGTGAAGCTCACCTCCAAAAGCTTTCTTTTTCTGCACTTCAGCTGACCAGTTTTTCCAGCAAACACACACACACACACACACACACACACACACACACACACACACACACTGCACCACCACCTTTTCACTTCCTGCTTCTACTAAACACAATAAAGCTCCCTGTGTTTTACCGATCCCGTGTCTAATGTGTACACGTGTTTTGCCCAGTGCAACAGCAAGCTGCTATAGTGTGTAACTCATGGACATTACTCCTTTATGGAACAGTAAAACATTTAATTAGCAAACAAGCATCCCAGCCAAGATTTCTTCCACTATTCTTTCCAAAATCCAGAATGAGTCTCTAATGGTCTTATGAAGAACTTCTTTTGTCTAGCATAGAAGATCATAAAATACAAGACATGGCAGTTCATATCCACTTAATAAAAAATAAATAATTAAGAGTTTGTAGCATTCAAAGGGGGATTCTACATAAGAGCATTTCTGATTGGAAAATACTTTTGTTGAAAGGTGCTGATTTTTTTCTACGTATTAAATATTAACAAAAAATTTTCCTTTGTCTGAGGATTTCCTGAATTTGTTCCCCAAAATACAAACCTTTACATTTATTGTATCTATAAGGGCTCTTTAAGTGTTAAATGAAAAAAGGTGTATAGCTGATTGTCTGGATAGACATTTTAATAGTGTCATTTTATTATTATTAATGCTATTACTACTAGATCATTGTTGTCCATGTTTCTGATGAAAGTTGAGTAATTAGTATTAATAACAACACTATATTTTAGCTGTTTGAAATGTAGATTTATAATAGCTATTATTATAAGAACTGATAGTAGCAGCTTTACTCATACATATATTGCAATCCAAATTCAGCCTGGACTCAGTACCTTGTAAAATGAAAAACATGAATAATGCTGGAGCTGGGCTTCACAGCATCTGAGTGTTCTTGAAATTCATGGATTGAAGGTGCATTAGCATGGTGGAAATGAAACCCAGGAGATTTGGGCTCAACTTTCGCAAAGTGCTCTCTGTATGAGATGCATTGAGTACGAATCTGTGAGAGCGGCATATCTGCAGACCCCACAGAGAACCCCTCATTTTTTATGTTTTTTTTTCTGGAGAGCAGCTCTGTGCTTATTATATACACTGATTAAATCAGAAACCAAATAAAGGTCTTTGTTCCTCCAGGAAGAAACATTTCCTCTATCAGGACAAAATTGGTTCTGTCTCTTAAAGAGTCGCCTGGTTACTATGGTGATGGTGGTCTTCAAAGTTGCTCACTGTGCTTATGTAAGATTTTTTTAAGGCTGTGGATTTTTTTTCCACCACATTTTCAATTATTCCTCTTTGTAACATATTTGAATCAAATGCAAACCCTTTATTAATAATTGTCTCAAACATTCCTGAATTAAGTCCAAAATATAAGCGAGAGATGTTTCTGATTTTCAGAATCAGGTAACAAATGTACTTAGATTGTTCAGCTGTGTTAAGTGCACACAGCTGAGGTTGCTTAAGTTTTGCCAGCAGAAGAGTCTGATCTGAGACTCTGATTTGAGTTTTTCATAGTGTCTATTTCTTTAAAGACATTTATTAGCTAGCAACGATCCCAGCTTACAATGAAAGAACACGCATTCCTAGCCAAATTGGGCAAACAAAATATTTATATTGAAATTACCTTATGAACCAAATATGCCATAAGTGAGCCTAGGACGATGCCATCTTTAAATTCCAGAGCAGGAAGTGAAGCTTTGAGAATGGATTTGGACTGCCGGTAATGTCAACAGTCTGATACACTGACTCAGGTCTACAGTTTGCTTCTGATTACCCAGATGAGGATGGGTTTTCCCTTGAGTCTGGTTCCTCTCAAGGTTTCTTCCTTATGCCATCTCAGGGAATTTTTCCTTGCCACAGTCGGCACCGGCTCGCTCACCAGGGACAAACTTACTCACATAAAGAACATCTTATTCATTTTTATCATTACATTATCTCTGTAAAGCTGCTTTGAGACAATGTTTAATATTAAAAGCCCTATACAAATATAAATGAATTAAATTGAATCTTTCTCTTTTTCTGGCTAACACTAAGATCAGTTTATAGGAATTCTGGTTTGAAATAAAATTAGAGTATGCTTAAGGTGGTGCAGGATCTTGGCAAGCTTCACAGTAACCCAGACGATTGAGGTGTAGGTTATCTTTCAAAATATGAAGCTCAGCCTTTGCTCCACAGTTCAGTTTTTCAGCATTCAAAAATGTGTTTAGAGAGAAAAAACGAAGGTCTCGTCCTCTGCCTCTTTATTTTAGCACGCCGTGTTTTCTCTAATCCCTCTAGGACACTTTTTTTTCAGGCATGGATATTCACATCAGGTCGACTTTGTACATTTCTTTTCCACTGCCCAAGGCAAGCCACTGGCAACACTTCACAGGAAATCAACAATCAGGATGAATTTTCTGCCTAATTATTTGATGTGAGGCAGCGAGGGGACGAACAGGCGAATGTGGCCGCCTCTGTTGTGAGAAGGGATATGTTCACCTCGAACGTTGAGATGTTGTGTTACTTTCGACATTATAATCTTCTGAACATTGACTTCTTTTGAGTGTGTTATACCGATTGAATGGGAAACACGCTTTTCTTAATTTCTTGTTTTTCTGAAATCCCTCCAGCATGCCAAGTCGTGCAGAAAAAAAGGTGCAAAGATAAGCTAACTAGACCCTGCTTGTTATTATTGGTGGTATTTTAACAACTGCCTTTGGCCTTGTTAGAAAAATATCAGTAACATATTTGAACTGGGTTTTAAGACGGATGGAGGCTGGGATGGAAAAATAAGTGGCATTCCACCAAGGCCTCACATGATCTACTTTGTCCTTGATGTCACTATAATTGCCTTCTGCAAACCAAATAGCATCCCGTCCCCTTTAAAACAACTTCCTTAAAATTCCACACTGTCTTTAGAGCAGTGTTTCTTGTTAGGGTGAAAGAGGTAAATACATTTTTTGTAAAGAAATTGGAGACACAAGGCTACCAGACAAGTCCCAATGTAATGAAAGTAGGCTTTACACTGTACACAAAAATCAGACATGATTTTCTTTGTTAAGATTGATGGTTTCAGAGATAACATTCTTAGGTTATTACGAAACTGTGAAATGTCTGATTAAAATGTCAGAGTGGGATCGCTGATATGATGCTCACGTACAATTCAGCAATTAGAGGAGGGGACCATTACAGATAGGCTAGCAGTGATAAAGACACATTACCAAAAATGGTGTGCTGTCAGGTTTAGCAAGGCCTTCTCTGCTAAATCACTGACTTATATTGGAATATATATTTGTTTATAAATATGTTTTAAACTATTCCCAATAGTCTATCCTTTTTATTTCATAACATTTCTCTTAGGTATGCTATTGCAAGGAGTGTGTATATGTTGAATATCTATCTAATCAAATTTCTCACAAACTGCATCTGAGGCAAACTCCATAAGTTTAAATATTATTGGGTGGAAAATATAAAAATGCACGGGGTAATTTCATGAAGTTAATACCGATGCAGCTGATAGAGATGCTAGAGAGGTGATGCACCTGTGGCTGCAGTAAATGGAGACTTGTTGAATTGTGTTAATTGGATTTCTTGCTATAGTAATGCCATTCATTCTTACTGCATGAGATACCTGTCTGTGATGCACCTTATTAATAATATTAGTGGTTTCAATAGCCTTGGCACCAAAATAATGGTATTAAGTGTATAATTGATTCAGGCAGAAGACCACTGAAGGCCACTGATTAATATGCTGATTAATATGCGCAATATGCTAATCGAGAAAAAATCTTTTTATCACCTCAATTTTATGAGTTGCTTGCTCTGATTTCCCCGATCTCACTGATTGATGACATAAACGGTCTTTAAGGAAAAATCTACTTCTATCTTATAATATTGTAAAACAAGTATTTTGTTATTTTTTTGTGTTTCCACATTTAGCACAAGAGAACACACTTTATCTCTGATGAGTTGTAAAGGTTTATGTGATAAAGAGGTGATAGAACCAGGCTTAGAATAAATGATGACTAAGCGAGTGTGTGTTCCAGTTAACTGAGCAACATGAAAAATACCCACATCGTCTCAGGGGAAGAGATGGGTGAGGCGCATCAATCAACTCTTTAATTTTTTTTCTCCGTTGCTTTTAGAGTGAATCTCCCAAACCACACAGAGCACCAAAGTGGTGTCATAGTGCACTGTACAAGATATTACACAGGTTATTTAACATTTAGCGTAAGGATTAAGGTGAAGTTGAATTCTGGTTGTTCAGGAGGTGTTGATTAATATTCTATAAAAAAAAACCCTGACATTAGTGCAGCTGCTGGTTTCTATCAATGATCTTATTCTTGTACGTTATCATTTCTACAATAAGAACATATTCAGAGAGACTTTAATGCAGCATTTATAGAGGGAGTCTCCAGTGTCAGGGCTTTGTAACAGTCAGGGTTGAACATATCACTTAGTTTTTTACAACTTCAGAACAAATGATTTTTTTTTTGGCCTCTTTTTGGTTTCTCTGTAACATGACAAGCTGCAATTTGAAATATTATTAATTTAAAAAAAAGCTGTAAATGAAATGAGTATTTTTTAATTGCAATGACAAAAAGAATTAACTTTTTTGTGAGAGCTGTATGACATTAAATGTAAGAAGAAATAAATAAATAATGTGATGAAGTGATATACATTGTAATCAGTGGCAAATTACTGTATTAGTAAAGTAATGAAACTTGGAGATGCGTTTTAATAAGAAAATATATAATATCTGGGTTATGAAAGGATCACACCCGTCTGTCTTTTTATTAAACTCTTAGAGCAGCATGGCCTTGAGTGTTTTATTCCTTATTTGGTGCTGTGTAAGGATAGTTTAGTATTTGCATTTGTATTAATATTAGTTAGAAAAAGGGGTAAAGCTGTGTGGGTCTGTTCAAGCGGTGTCAGAATTCTGTGTGAAACTAAAGCACAAAATGAAGCAATTATAAAGATCCAATATCCAGTATCTAATAATTTTTTAGAAGACACTACAGAACTAAAAGCTTTTTTATTGCAAACTGTATCTGCAAAGTTCATGGTAAGAAATCACAGGTGCACAACATTTTTGTATGAAACAGAAAACTTTGTCTCGCGACTGTGCAGCATCTTACTTTGCAAAAAAAGAACCCTTAGGCATCAATACAGATCTAATGTGTCATACATGTGCAAGACCTCTGAAATACACGGCAGGAGGCATGAAGGCATGAGCACAAAACGTTTCGTTGCAAAGCATTTCATCTTTCAAATTATTCTGTTCAATTACTTTTTCACGCAATGCTGTGCACGCCATACAAAAGTAAAAAGTCGAACAAAAAAAAAAAAAGCATCTAGGACTAAGAAAAATAAAGAGATAGACAGGAAAAGAGAAAAAGAAAAGAGAGAGGGCGAGACGGTGAGAGGTGAGAATACTGATGAGTTTGTTTGGAGCCCAGCTGTGTGTTTTCTCTCCACTCTTGAAATCCATTAGAAATCAGCTGAAGGGGGTCAGAGTTCCGCTTCAGCCTCAATAGACGGGCAGCGTGGGGCGATGGCGTCCACCTCCAGCTCATTTTCTCCCCCTCTGAGCCACTGCAAGGCAATCACACACACACACACACACACACACACACACACACAACCCTACAACCCCACACACACTTGCACAAGTAGTCAGGATTGCACCACACAGGTGACTTTTCGCTTTTCTTGTGCTGATACTGATACTTGCATGTCTTCATGCTAGCAAGTTGCTCATATTGCTTACAAATTTTGCTAGTGTGTACTGTTTAGTAGATGAGCAAAAATAGCTAAACGTACAAGTGACATAGACATACAAGACAAACCTACAATAATTACCAACAATAAAGTCTCCATAAAGTACATGTTTAATTAATGATCTATCATATGTGACCGGACATGGTGAAACTATGGTAAAATGTTCTTGTATTTTCTTCCAGTATGTAAATGTGAACTCTTTGCAGGTAGTAACTGAAATTTCTACCCCCTGGACATCTGAGGGATTTGTCAGTTTTCCCGCATCATAATAATTTGCACAGAATTGAGAAAGTCTGTTGATTCAGTTGGGAAAAAAAACTACTCAGTCATGCATGTATGTAGAAGTTAAGAATCATTTGCCACTATGTCATTTCTAGTGTAAACACAGGGTTAAACACACGCCATGTCATTACATTTACATTTCTGCCATTTTACGTGTTCACTTATCTGGAGCAACCTAAAGAAATGCTTTAAAGTCAAAGTCAGAAGTGAAAGCTCTTTGGGTTAAATGTTGGCCTTCAGATCAGAAGGTTATGAGTTTAAATCCCCTTATAAAATAATATTAAATAATGCACTTAAACAAGGCCTTTAACCCTTAGGACATGTATGAATAAAATCATTGTAAGCTCTTCTGTATAAGGGCATCTGGCAAATGCTATAAATGTTAATCAATAAATTCACCAATCAGGCATAACTATATGACCACCTGACTGTCGAGCATTAACAGCCTTAATTTCTTCAGCAATTTTAGCTACAGGAGCTACAGGATCAGATGCGTTGGATCAGATTACACAGGCTAGACTTTGCTTCATATGTACACCAATGAACCTTGGCCGCCCGTGACCCTGTCACCGGTTTACCACTGTTCCTTCCTTGGGCCACTTTTGAAAGATACTGACCCGGTTTTGGAGATACTCTGACTCAGCCATAACAATTTGTGAAAATTGCGCACTTGCGCTTTGAGGACAATGTGTTCACTTGCTGCCCACAATATACCACTCACTAACACATGCCATGAGGAATAGATAATCAGTGTTATTCACTCACCAGTCGTAATCTTGTAATGTCATAATGTTGTGCCTGATTGGTGTACATCTTTACACTAGTTCACTAGGTCGTGGACTAAGAATACTATCAGTTTAAAGCCCTGTTGTGGATGTAAGATAATAATAAAAAAAAAAGCACAACATATAATTGATATACCTTGGGAAGATGTGGGTCTTTAGATGTAATTTGAAGACTGTCAGAGATGAAGAGATCTAGACCACCACTTAGGTGTCAGAACACAAAAAATCAACTTGATGCAGATCTTATTTGCACTTTGAGAGATGTGCAGGCAGATGATTTTTGCTTAAGGATTGCAGAATCATTCCATTTTTCATAACCCAAGTTTTTACCCTGATGCAGGAGCTACAGGAGGCCAGTGGAATGTGTGCAATAAGATGGAGCTGGTGTTTTTAGGAGGGTTGATACCAAGTCAAATAGCTGGCTTTGTATATATCTTGTTTAGGAAAAATATCTAAAATACAAAAATGGTGTTCTTTAATAAAATAAATGCTGTAATTGTTAACAAACTGCTGCAATATAAAAATGAATCATTGTTTATAAGGGGATGTCAGTTTATTTTTTATTCCTTACCTTAGTATTGGTTTGTTCATACATGTATGGATTTACATTGGTTTTATGTAGTATACTCTCTGAAAATGTCTTTATTAACTGGAAACTGAATTATAACACCTAACATTATGTGTTCATGTGCTATGGTTTGAACCAATTGCCAAATGTTTTCCAGCAAATAAAATACATTTTAGCTTCATGTAGATTTTAGAATGAGATAATGAAATGGATTTTTAAATATTCAGCTACACCAGAGTCAAATGTATTAGTAATAAATTAAAAATTCCTGATGGTGCTCTCAGACATTTGCACCTGACTGTAGATGAAAACACCAGGTGTGCGACCGATATGGGAAGCGATGTCTGTTTAGCAGAATCCCAATGAGGCGTTAGCAATGGTGGGTGCTTTAATCTCTTGCAGATTGTGATCCCCCATTGAGTGAAGAGATCGAGGTGCACTGGGGGAGCCGGGGGGGGGGTAAGTGAAACTTGGTTGCCCCCAACTGGGGTGGAAATCAGCAGCAGCATCACTATGTTGAGAGGCATTTAGGGGACATCGCAGACAAAATCGACACACCTGTGTGCAAAACCCAGAGGGCCGAGCAGCTCCTGACAGAACATCAGCTTATGGGTCACAGGAAGTGTCAGCAATGTGACAGGTAGTCGGGGAAAACATGTGCTCCTTTAAAGGCTGGGATGCACAAGGTGAGACTTAAGCACACTTCAGAAAGAGTTGCAAAGTGACTCTGAGTGCTTATGGGTATAAAAACTGCTATTAGTATGCGATGTTGTGTTTGGCCACTTCAGCAGCTATAGCTAAGAGACTCTAGCAGGGAAGTTTACATTAACACTAAAACGTTAACTCACAAACTTTTTTCTTGGGGTTATTTATCTGGCAGTTTTATGTATTACATATATATTTTTTTACTGCAGTGCAGTAAGTGTGCATTCATTTCCTATAACAGCAGCTCTGACAGTACTTCCAGCTGTACCATAAATATTAATTTGCAATCATACTTTATATAAGCATTTATACATTTATGGAGTCCTAACCATTAGGCCCTCATTTGCTTTTTAAATGGCCCATTTCAGATATATTCCCCCAGTTGCTGTTATTATAAGCTCTAGTCTTTTTGAGAAAGCTTTTCTCTAGATTTTAGAGCATATCTTTGAATCTGTGTTAATTTATCTACTAAAGCATTGGTGAGTTCATGCATTGATTTTGGCATTTAAAGAAAGCTCGACTTCTTTTTACCCCAAAGTTTTTCACCAAGGTTAAGGTCAGGACTCTGGTTAGGACACTCAAGTTCTGTGACTACAACACACCATGTCTTCATGGAGCTTGTTTTGTAATGGGGCAATGCTGGAACAGGCATGGGCCTCTTAGCGCCAGTCAGTGAAAACTGTAACACTTTATCATACAAATATATTATGTACAGTTTTGTGGTAATAACCATCCCACCCATACCTTTCTAAGAGTGTATAATTGTAAATGTATGTATATATGTAAAATTCTCCACGCATCTCTATTGTCATTGTACTGTATACTGTAATACTGGCCACATATATATCTGAAATGCAAATTCACAGGCAGAGTTACGATATACAACTAGTCAGCTACAAATTCTTAGCTAATAAACTCCCTGGATTAAATATTAGATCATATGTAAAATTAAGAGAAAACCACATTGAAGTAGACTGTTAAGATCCCTTTTCCAATGTTACTCAAGAATAAGCATAAAAGTAAACAGGGAAACAAGCTACATGCACTTTTAATCAACCGAGTGAAATGCCAGGCCTCTAGTTGAATGCTAGGAAATGATTTGCACTGCTGTGCTCCTCGTTAATTTCTGTTTGTATATTGCTTTATTGTATATTTTACTGTATAATTGCATGTCTTATTTAGGCAAAACTGATTGTTTAATTAGACACACATACAAGCAAATACATATTCGCCTGCTGAGAATTCAACACTTCACAAACCCTTCTGTATGGGAAATTTCTTACGCTTTCTTTGAGACATTCTTCTTTCTTCTATTTTGTTTTAGGTAATTTTATACTATTCTAGCTGCAAAGGGGGAGAAAAGAGAGCCTGGAGAGGGAATAACTGTTTATAGCGTGTATAACAGGAACTAACATGTTTTATTAACATTAAATGTAATTAAAAAAATGTAAAATAAATTAGTTGGTAAATTCAACTACAATGAATAGGCATAGTGGATTCTTTTTTGTGTCTGGTTCCTCTCAATGTTGCGTCCTCATACCATCGTAAGGAGTTTTTTCTTGCTACTGTTGCTCATTAAAATTAAACTTATAATAAGAAGGCTTATAAATCTTGGTATAAAACTATTAAACATGGAAAAAAGATGTAGAATACATTTAGAATAAAAAGCATGTAAACATGCTACAGATAAGAAAGACATTTTTTAGGGGGCTCAAACTCTACTTTACAATAAAAATATACAGTATATCATTTAATTCCTGATTCTGTGCAGAATAAACAAGGAAAATTAGAGGATTGTGTTTAAGTCTGAATGAGAGCAGTTCATTCTGTGTTAGTGATCATTTCTCTGTGTGCCAGTTTATCGATGACGGTGCAGCATCAGCAGGTCGGGGAAATCATTTCCTCCTCATTTGCACTCGTTTTAAAGGTGACTTCATCATTAGGGGGCTGAAAAACGGCGTGCCCCTCGGCAGCGAATGATTAGCACTAAATGAATCCCAAAAGGTTCAACCAGCCAAGCGGCACAAAAAGCAGAGAGAAGTGACAAGGCCGAGACGCCACCAGATATATTTATTTATATATTATTGCTTTAATACGCCATCATTTCCTGCTTCACTGATCTATCACTAAACAACAGCTGCGGTGTCGCGGGAGGAACAAGGAGTGGTGCTGGGAAGGAGAAATAAATAAATAACATTAAGTGGAAAAAAAAAGAGGCTCAGAAGAGGTCACCTGTGATGGCAAGAGAGATAGAGAGAGAAAGAGATGCATGATGGGAATCTAGGCAGGCATGACTGTTGATTCCATGCTTTCGATGTTGGTAATCTGTAACATGCCCATACAGTGCCATGCATAAGTGTTTACCCCCTCTTATCCTTTGTCGCCTTACAGCGGGGTGTCCCCTTAGGTGCCCCTAAGGTGTATTTATATTTGGCCCATGAGATGGGACTAATACTACAAATCCCAGAATGCTTTGTTAGTGAATTGGTACGTCAGTCGAGACCGCTGAAAAAAAAGCATACTCAGATTTGAACTGCTCAGTAATCCGTTTGTGGTTGATGTGCAAAGCACATTGGTTAATGTGCAAAGCACAACAACCAACCTCCAAATGGAGCTGATTGAACTCCAGTGTAGAGACACGCTCAAGTCAATGTGGGTGCTGCACCGTTTCCATGTTTCCTCCCCGACACACTGCCCCAACTCCGTGCCCAAGCTGCTCAAATGCTCTCTAAGTTCATCAGCACATATCTATGTGAGCAACTGTTCTCTTTAATGAAGATGAACAAAACACCACTCAGAAGTCTCACTGATGAACACCTTCACTCAATCCTGAGGATTTCCTCAGCTCAGAGCCTAAACCCAGACATGATGCACTTGTATCTAAGAAGAGATTTTAGGTATCTGGCTTCATCCAATGTGCATCAGAATAAATGAGAGTAGCAAACTGAGCTTCAATGAATGTTGTCTTTATGCACTTTTTCTACTTCAAGGCATGAACTGTTAATAGAAGGGAAAACATGCACAATTGCAGTAAATTTTTCAATAAATATTGAGTTTGACCTGCGACTTCGTCTCAGTTTTTAATTTTGACTCACTGTGAATTTAAGTTTGACACCCCTGCCTTACAGTATGGACCCTAACTGCCATTTGTCCCTAATGAGCAAGCCGGTGGTGACTGTGGCAAAGAACCCTTAAGAGGAACCAGACTCAAGGGGGAACCCATTCTCATCTCATTCTCTGCACCGAATGTCGATTTATTACAGACAAACGATGTTGCAGTGTGCACTGATGGTGATCTACGGTGGCCGAGAAGTGCAAAAAACATTAACAACTCTGAAAACAAAATAACAAATGCAAAAACAAAACAACAAATTTGAAAACAAATTAACAAATTTAAAAACAAAACAACAAATCCGTAAACAAATAAATAAATCCGAAAACACAACAACAAAATTCAGACAAACCGGAAAAGGTAGGTATAGTTGGTAAATGGAAACTTATTAATCATTGGACGGGACACCTGTCATTCACCTGTATATCTTGAATGACAGGTGTCCAATGATCGGTAAGTTTCCATTCACAAACTATACCTACCTTTTCCGGTTTGTCTGAATCGTTGCACGAAACACATTAACAAATCCGAAAACACAACGACAATTTAAACGACAAACAGAAATGGTAGGTCTAGTTTGTGAATGCAAACGTACGATCATTGGATGAGACACCTGTCATTCAAAATATACAGAAAGTATAACAGTCTCTTTTCTTTTTTTTCTTTATGTTTTTTATTAAGTAATTAACCATATACAAACAACATGGCAATAACAAGTAAAATTTACATTTCAATACACAGAACAGGTGCATGAAAATACAAATATATACACATATATTTACGAGAAAGAGGGAAAAAAGTATACAATTAATAATAATAATATTTAATA
>MU527382.1:806599-822127 GCA_024362625.1 Silurus asotus
CTGATGCTGGATAAAGAAATGTGTAGCTATGCAATGCTTCCAACTTTGTAGAAACAGTTTGTTGCACATAGCATGCTCCATAAAGACAAGTTTGAGTTTGCTGTGGAAGAACTTGAGTGGCCCACACAGAGCCCTGACCTCTACCCTGTAAAACACTTTTAGGATGAACTGGAATACAAATTAAGAGCCAGGACTTCTTGAAGCTTGTCAAACATCAATGCCTGAGATGTGTGGGCAAAAAAATCACAAAAAACCCACAATGAATGCAAGATGTTTTGCAAAGCCTTCCTAAAAAAAAAAAACTCTAAGCTGTCACAGCTATACCAGAGGGACTAACTTTATATTATTTTTTATGCATTTAGAATGTAATGTCAGTCAATGCAATCTCATAAACCCATTTATTATTTACAGTAGAATATATAAAACATATTAAATGTTTAAACTGAGAAAATGTATTTATTTTAATGTAATTTTGAATTTGCTGGCCATAACACAACATTTAAAGTTGGGACAGGGCTATGCTTCCCACTGTGTAGTATCCCCTCTTCTTTTAATTTTTGACCATATACAGAGGAAACCAGTTGCTGGATTTTGCTAAAGGAATGTTGTCCTATTCATGTTTGATACAGGATTCTATCTACTTGTCAGTCCTAGGTCTTTTTTGTCATATTTTTTATTTTATGATGCACCAAATATTTTCAACTGGTGAAAGGTCTAAACTGCAGGCAGGCCAGTTTAGCACCAGGCAGGCCAGTTTGTCTACTTCAAATGGTTAGCCATGCTGTTTCAAATTTAGCATTGTCTTTCAAGGCCTTTCCTGAAAGAATTGCCCACTCCATAGACATTAATGCATTTCCCTAACATCAGAGATGCAGGGTTTTTTATTTGACGTGGCATCCATGGTTCTAAAAATTATTTTAAATTTAAATTTGTCTGACCACAAAACAGTTTTCCCGCTGTCCATTTTTTAACTAAACTTTGGCCCAGAAGATAATGGTATTTCTGAATCATGTTTACATATGGCTTCTTCTTTGAGTGATAGAGCTGTAACCTGCATTTGTGATTGGCATTGTAAACTGTGTTCACAGACAGTGATTACTCAGTGTTCCTGAGCCTATGTAGTGATTTTAATTACAGAATCATACTTGCTTTTAATGCAGTGCTGCCTGAGGGGCCAAGGAACACAGGCATTCAATATTGATTTTTGCACCTGTCTCTTGCAGAGATTTCTTCAGTTTCTTGGAATCGTTTCATGCTATTATGCACTGTAGATAATATACAAGAGTAGATATTTGAAAACTTATTATTAATCATCATTATTCTGAAATTGTTCCATAATTTGTAGAATTTTTCGCAGATTGGTGATCCTCTGCATCTCTTTGCTTGCTCTGTCTCATACTTTTTATACCTAGTCATTTTACCGACCTGTTGCCAATTAACCTGATGAGTTGCAAAATGTTCCTTTAGCTGTTTTTTTAGTACCACTTTCTTTACCAGCCTTTTGTTGCCCTCATTTCAACTTCTGTGAGACGTGTTGAAGCAATCAAATTCAAAATTATTATTATTTTTTTTTTTTTTCATTTCATTTTTTACATCTACTTAGTTCAAACATTTTACATGTTCTCTATGTTTATTAGGAATAAAATATGGGTTTGTAAGGACTTAAAATTTTTGCATTCTTTGTATATATATATATATATATAAACTTTCTCCCGTTAGGGGTCGCCACAGCGGATCCTCCGCACGTTTGATTTGGCACATGTTTTACGCTGGATGCCCTTCCTAACGCAACCCTCCCCAATTTATCCGGGCTTGGGACCGAAGCCCCAGCCACTGCGGTGGGAGCGCTGCGTCTTAACCACTAGACCACCAGGGGACCTATAGTACAGACCAAAAGTTTGGACACACCTTCTCATTCAAAGAGTTTTCTTTATTTTCATGACTATGAAAATTGTAGATTCACACTGAAGGCATCAAAACTATGAATTAACACATGTGGAATTATATATGGAATTAAATACATAACAAAAAAGTGTGAAACAACTGAAAAATGTCATATTCTAGGTTCTTCAAAGTAGCCACCTTTTGCTTTGATTACTGCTTTGCAAACTCTTGGCATTCTCTTGTTGAGCTTAAGGAGGTAGTCACCTGAAATGGTCTTCCAACAGTCTTGAAGGAGTTCCCCGAGAGATGCTTGGCACTTGTTGGCCCTTTTGCCTTCACTCTGCGGTCCAGCTCACCCCTGAACCATCTAGATTGGGTTCAGGTCCGGTGACTGTGGAGGCCAGGTCACCTGGCGCAGCACCCCATCACTCTCTTTCTTGGTCAAATAGCCCTTGATATATATATATTAATGTGAAAAAATCTTGGCTGAAGAAAAACAAAGCTGAAGACTTTGAAGTGGCCAAGTCAAAGTCCTGACCTGAATCCTACTGAGATGCTGTAGCATGACCTTAAAAAGGCGGTTCATGTTTGAAAACCCCCAAATGTGGCTGAATTACAACAATTCTGCATAGATGAGTGGAACAAAAATCCTCCACAGCGCTGTAACAGATTCATTGCAAGTTATTGCAAATGCTAGATTGCAGTTATTGCTGCTAAGGGTGGCCCAACCAGTTATTAGTTTTAGGGGGCAAACAATTTTTCACACAGCGCCATGTAGTTTTGAATTTTGTTTTCTCTCAATAATAAAAGAATAAAAAGAAATACTAAGTCTTCACTGCACATACATACTACATAAAGGTGCTAATATTAATAGATAGCACTGGATTCTTTATTGATTGATTCACTGATGGATATATTTATTTATTCTAAGCTAACTGTTTATTAAATTTGCATTGTTCTGCTTACTTATTTAATAAGTCCATAAATATAGATGACTTTAGAGCAACAGGACACATACTGCGTCTGGACATATACATTTTGCAAATAGTAATGTGCAAATAATAATAATAAGGTGCAGCAATTAGATTGTAGCCGTTAGCATTATTATAGCTCTGCAGCACACATACTTTTGCATATACACTACAGCTCACATTCTGCTACATTTTTGAGCTTGCATCTGTAAAATAACTCGGTTTAAAGAAAACGTTTCCTTATAGTGGGGTCTCCATGGATCAAGCTTTTTTGTCCAGCACATGGCCCAACTTGTAAACTCTATTTTATGTTGTTGTTGTTTTTTTTGTTTTTTTTACCATTATTAAACAAGTTTTGCAATGTGTCAAGGAGTATTATGCTACTAAAAGAAGCCAGAACAAAAGAACATAAAAGAAATGTCACTTATTTCCATTACTCCATGGTCCAGTAATGATGATCATTTATTGAGTATAGGAGCTTTCAAGAGTAGACAGGTGTCAGCATGGGTACTCTGATTTTTCTGAAGCCACACAGCTCTATAAACAGACAACTCTGTGATATGCTATGACCTTTTATCAGCCACATGTTGATACCTACCATTGTACAGAAACACTTCACAATGCCTGCCATTTTAGAGTTGTTCTGACCCTATCATCTAACTTTCACAAGCTGGCTCTTATCAAAGTCACCTACATCTTTATGCTTTTATTTGTTTTTTTTAATACATTTTGAGAGCTGGTTGTTCAGTGATGCCTTATATATCCCACCCTTTGCCAGGTGCCATTGAAATAAGATAATTAATGTTATTGCATTTGTCTGTAGTTTTAACATAAAAAAAAAAAAGTAAGTATTTAGTAACATATTTAGTAAAATTATATCGCTCAATCGAACAAATGTTACCATGTTCTTTCTTTCTTTCTTTCTTTCTTTCTTTCTTTCTTTCTTTCTTTCTTTCTTTCTTTCGTTCGTTCGTTCATTAATTTTCCCAAAATCCAATTTAATCAACACATTGATGTCAGCTTCAACTCCTGATTTGGATCCAGCAAAATCTCACCAGTCTGCATTTGTTAAAAAAACTCACCTCCATGTATTCAAGGTTGCTGATGAACACTATTCATTGTCATGAACAATGATCTTCAAAAGAGAAAAATCTCAGCTTATAAATGTTACTTTCTCTTGTTGTGAGGCGTTTCAGTATCGATCAACCTGTCAGGCGTTAAATCTGTTTCCTTTAAGTAATCCGCCTAAATTTTACATGATGAAGGAAGGAAAAAAATTATATGCAGCCCTGTGAATTATTAATTGCTGCTGTGATTTATGGCTTAGCCGAGCACTGTTAGTCTTGGGGACTTTAATATTTCAGAACTTATTTGATTTCCGCCATCGTCTGATAAATGCGTCATTAAGATGGCGTTGAATGATTAATAGATAGTGAATATATGTTTCTGTCTCTCCCCTTTTTTTCCTCGTTATGACACGACATGTCCCGTTGAGGCAGCATTTAATCTTACTCCATATGCATATTAATAACAGGACTGATACCTGCATTGGAGGAAAAGTCCGCCTGTGTGTAAAACATCTCGCCTGGTTCTGATTCACTGCTCAGTGACACTTTTCTTCAGAGATACAAGCTGCTTTGATGAATTATTTCAGAGCGGATATCTCACCATTCACTCTGGATCAGTCATTAAAGTCCAGGAAGATGTAACACACCGCAAGACATCACAGACAAGAAAAAGTAGATCAAAGTATCCTGAAAGGACAATATCTAAGTACACTAATATAACTATACAAAAATAGGAAGCAACACTATAATTTATAAATAGATAGCTCTTACTAGGAAAGTAAATAATGCATCCTATATCACAGCCCTGGACTCTGATTGATCGGGGTTTGTTGACTCATTTGCTTGGTAACATATTATACATCTGATATTAAAAAATGCTTATTCAGTGCTACTTCCTTGGTGGATGTTACCCATTACATGCTTTTTGTATGTTATTATGCCAACCAGATGCAATGGAACAATTATGGAGAAGTTTCCAAAGTCAGATGTAAAGACAGATGCTAAAATGTATGTGATGTAATTTGTTTCATAGAAGATTCATCATACATTGTTTCATAGAAGATTCATCATACATAAGATGAATACTTTTATGAAAAATAAAAATGTATTTTACTATACATTTACTAATACTAATAATTTATAATCATTGACAAAATGCTGTGGTATAAAACGAATTAACCACTTTAATTAATAAATAAATAAATGAATAAATAAATAAATAAATAAATAAATAAATAAAAACTGGAGGTTTAAAGATTAAAGACAAGAAGCATGTGTTCAAAAAAGTGACCTCTCTATTCACTAAAAATACCAAAGAGCATTATGGGTAAATAATTTGGACAATGATATTATTGAGAGCAATGCGTTATTATTATTATTATTATTAGTAGTAGTAGTAGTAGTAGTAGTAGTATTTTGTATGAATGTATTGGATTTTTATTTACATTTCTTTTGCAAAAAGAAAAAATATAACTATTTTTTTTAATACAGTGACTGTTGTCAAGGTTCTGAGAGAAATCTGTTCAACCATTCTTATTATGTCCATTTTATTCCTCTCTCTCTATCTGTCTATTTCTCTGTCAACATGCACATACACACACACAGAGACACACACACACAAACACACACACACACACACACACACACACACACACACACACACACCCACACACACACACACACACATTCCGACAGCCACACAAACTAAGATAAAATTCAGAGCTTCCAAATGCTCAAACTGCAATTCAAACCAGACTTATTAGAATGTGAAATCCTTTGTCCTCTTTGAAAAATATCTCTATTATTTCATTTTTCAATTTTTCTCCCCTGAAGACAAGAAGTTTCCCGGATGCAAACTTTTATTTTTCTCATATTTACAGTCATATTTCGTGATTCCTTCGAGGCGAGGATCCATTATGAGCTTCATTTTCAATTCTGGAGCTGCCAAATGGAGTAATGTGGCCATTTTCAAGGTCATGTCCGTCGCTTTATCTCTTTATTCTGCCACCCAGATACTGGGCGACAGAAACGCCGAATAACGACAATTTGGCTCCGAGGTTTCAAAAGTTTCACTGGATGCACTGATGCAAAAGTTATTCTCTAACACCCCCCTTCTATTTCTCTCATCGCTTCCTCCTTTTTATTTCTTCTTCTTCTCTATCCTCCAAGCGAGTAGAATGATAGATAGCGACGGTGGAGAGGTTTTTTTTTTTATTCCTCAGGGAAACTCTGTTGGGGAGCGAATTTTCTCAGCAGGGCGTCGGTCCATTTCTCCCACAGAGCCCGAGTCTATTACAACTCTGTTACACTAAAACGCTCACCATTTTTATTCCACTCTCATTACCTTACGGGAATCACTAACCCCCCTCCTTTTCTCCCTCTCTCTCTCTCTCTCTCTCTCTCTCTCTCTCTCTCTCTGTCTGTTTGTATGGAAATGATAATCCTCACTCACCTGAGAGATCAAAGAATAACCTTTAGCCACGTGAGCAAGGATTTATTTTCTCACTTTGAAGCATCAGCGGTATTTTATGGGGAGTTTAGTCACATTGCTGGCACAAAGCATCATGTCGAGTGTGGATTTTACCAACAAGAAGTGTTCGAACCTTCGGAATATGTTCATTTCTTAATTGTTACAGCTGAAACTCTTGTTTTTTAGTTATGTATTATTCAGAGATTTGAGTCTGTCTCAGATTCATATCCTTAGGCTGGGCCACAAGGTCATGGACTAAGAGTTGAAGTGTGAAAAGAAAGACAAAGGTAATTATTTTAAACTGATTAACAAACTGCATAAAGAGTTTGTCTCTTTTTGAAGACAGCAAGATGTTTGAAGACTGACTCGCAGGTCTGATACTTAATGCAGGTTTTGCTTGTATCCTGAGATTTAGGGTCAAGTCGTGTCGAGGCTAGGAGAGAGAGAGAGAGAGAGAGAGAGAGAGAGAGAGAGAGAGAGAGAGACATAGAGAGACAGAAAGCAGTGTGATAAGTGCTTTAGGGTTTTACCCTCTGGGAAATTCTTAAAGGTTCCATGTAGAACACAATGTTCCCTTATCAAGGACTGGTGAAAAACTCCAATTAGAACCTGATTTGGAAGCCAAGAATCTTTCATGTATCCAATAAACCCTGGAGGAACCCATTTGTCTGAAAGCGTATGTTTCTACCATGTACATATCTCTAATTTATTCAGGACATCTCTTCTTATCTGTTCATCCTTTTAGTTTATTCATAACCCAGTATGGCTTTAAGAACTCAGGCACACACACACACACACACACACACACACACACCACACACACTTAGAGGACACAGAGGGAGAGGTTGAGAGTGTGTCTTCTGCCATATTGCGGTGAGATAAATGTGCTTTGTTTCGATTACAGTACGACCCTGAAGATAGGAACAGGGGATTATGAAGAGAGGTAACACACACACACACACACACACACACACACACACACACACACACACACACACACACATTTTATCAGCCTTGTACTTTATCTGGACATTTCAGCGCAGCACTGGAACAAAATCCTCTTGCAGAAAGATGACTACTGACTATACACTTTCCTGATACCACACTTTAACATACACAGACACACAATTATTGGTATGTTCAAGATAGGGCATAACCAAGAAGAGGGACCCAAGCAAAAAAAAATATATATAAGTAAAAATACATGAAATGCCATGGACAGATCACAATAAGTTTATTAAAAAAAAACAATATTATTAATTCATCATAAAACTTTTTTTTATAATGCTTGAATAGAGAGACATTAGCAGAACTTAATTTTAACCATAATTCTATTTCATATTTGTTTTATCCTGAAGAACATTCATCGGTTTAAGTATTGACCTAGACTAAGCTTTTGCTGCATTTACAGGACCACAATTTCATTTATAATTGTAATAATATTTACATATACTGTACGGAGGAGGACATAGTGTCAGTTTTCTAGAACTTTATTGTGGAGAAATGTGGACAGGCAAGCAGCTGATGGAACTGTAGAGATGCAAGATCTGCCCTTGGGTCTCCTCCGTTCTCTACTGTAGGATCGATACCTGTCAGAGTATGAGAGCATATGAGTGTGTGTGTGTGTGTGTGTGTGTGTGTGTGTGTGTGTAAGAGAGAGAGAGAGAGAGAGAGAGAGAGAGAGAGAGAGAGAGAAAGAGAGAGAGAGAGAGAGAGAGAGCGAGCGAGCGAGCGTGTTTTCCCTCTTGAGTGAAGGCATAAGGGACGTTTCCCCATTACAGAGTCACAGTGAACAGACCGCGAGTCTTATTGATCCATACAGCTAGATTTCACAGAGAGAGAAGAGACGAAGAAACAGAGAAGGTAGGACACTA
This sequence comes from Silurus asotus, assembly GCA_024362625.1. Taxonomy (NCBI): domain Eukaryota; kingdom Metazoa; phylum Chordata; class Actinopteri; order Siluriformes; family Siluridae; genus Silurus; species Silurus asotus. Next base: position 814,866 of record MU527382.1, read on the forward strand.
AAGAGAAAGAAAAGACAAAGTGAATAAGAAAAAGAATAGCAAAAAAAAGAAAATAGTGAGAGACAAATAGAACATGGAGAAAGAAGACAAAAAATAATGAATAATTGACAATAAATGACTGATAGAACAGAAGTTTTGTTCAAGACAAGAAAAAATTGGAAATAAAAATACACCTCCTTCAATATGTCTAATGTACAGAGACCACACCTCCCTAACTATATCTAATGCACAGAGACCACACCTCCTTCACTATATCTAATGCACATAGACCACCTCTCCTGTGCAGGCTCTGGTCAGGGAACATAGAAAGTTTCTGAGGTGTGCTTTCGGGGCTGAAGCTTACCAATACTGGGTTTCTATTTCATCTTGCCCCCTCATCCCGCATCTTCAGGAAGTATGGATGCTGAGACTTCAGGGCATACGCATGCTAAATTATATCGACAATTGGTTGATACTGGTTTAATCAGAGCAGCTGGCACTCCGGAATTGAAATGTCCACATGAAGAAGCTGGGGTTAAGGCTGAAAGCCAAAACGAGTTTACTTTCTCCATTATTGAAAATTACCTATCCAGGCATAGTATGAGATTCAACCATTATGTGGGCACAGTTGTCCCCCGCTTCTGTCGAATCCATTCAGACGACTGTCAAGACATTTACATAAGGCCAGTCATTCACTGTGAAGCAGTTTTAAAAACTTCTTGGTCCAAAGGGTGGCAGCCTCCAATGTGTTTCCGCTTAGCTTTCTGCACATTTGACCCCTCTAGTGGTGGCTCAGAGGTTCTCTCGGAGGGGCAATCCACTCTGTATGGTCACATAGTGAGCCCTCGTCTATTTGATGTGTGGAGAGATCCTGGGTTTCTGTTTCAAGGCGCCGTGCTGGGAGTTCCTAGTTGTCGCATAATGCTTACAACAGATGCGTCCCTCATGGGCTGGGGAGCGAACGCTCTGCACAAGGTCTCTGGGAAAGGCTCCATCAGACATGGCATATCATTTGCCTAGCATGCTGGCCGTGTTTCAAGCATTGAAGCATTCCTTTCCAGACCTCAAGGGCCACCATGTGTTGATCCATACAGGCAACACATTGGTGGTTTCTTACATCAACCACCAGGGGGATCTGCGATTTCACCTCCTGTACAAGCTGGCACATCAGATCCTCTTGTGGGCCCAGGAGAAGCTGCTCTCCTTAAGGGCAGTGTATATCTCACTCTCAAGACAAGGGCAGAGGCCTGGGGAATAGCGTCTCCACAATGAAGAGGTGGTGCAAATTTGGGGGAGATTTTACAGAGCACATGTGGAGCTGTTTGCGATTCAAGAGACTGTTCCTCGGGTTCTTCATTTCACCCCAGCCCCTCTAGGGCTAGATGCATTGCTATGCCTTTCTCCCTGTCGTGCTGCTCCTTCTGGAGTTCTGGAGAGAGTTTGCTGAGACAGAGTCTGTCTCCTTCTGGTGGCCACATGGTGATCACCTGGTAGCCCTTCTCGAACACCCTCCGTGGTAATTTCCTCTCAGGAGGGACCTTCTCTCTTAGGCAGAGTGCACAGTATGTCACCACCATGCAGAGCTGTGGAAGCTGTGACTGTGGCCCCTGAGGGCCCCCAGATCTCTCCACTGAGGTGGTAGAGACCATCCTTGAATCCACAGCTTCCTTCACAAGGAAATTCTGCACCACGAGGTTGTGCCTATTCACGGTTCAGTGTAAACAGCATCACTTAAACCCGGTCGGCTTAGAACTTAGTTCTGAATGATTCGGTAATAAGGTTATAGATGCAGAAACTCTTATAAAAACATAAGATAACATCAATAAAAATATTTGTTTATAATTGAATTCTGGCCTATATGGCTTGAGTTTGATCCACACATACGCAACATGTCAATCTGATTGGAACCATTACTTCAGATTAACAAGATCGGTCCTTTTCCACACAAACACACACACACACACACACACACACACACACACACACACACACACACACACACACACACACACACATCTGAGCATTCACAGTCTTTTATAGCAGTGTGTGTGTGTGTGTGTGTGTGTGTGTGTGTGTGTGTGTGTGTGTGTGTGTGTGTATGAGAGAGAGAGTGCTCAGCCAAATATCACACATGCTATTGTTTACAGCCAGTACTGGAGAGAGATATTTGAACGCGATAAAACTTTAATTAAAAAAAAAGGACAATAGGAGAAGCAAATCCCTGGTTGGCTGCAGGACAGCCCAGATGTTATTGTGTGTGTGTGTGTGTGTGTGTGTGTGTGTGTGTGTGTGTGTGTGTGTGTGTGTGTGTGTATTTGAATGTGGAAAGGCAGAAGGACTGAGTAGAAAATGAAATAGAAAATGTGCCTTGGCTCTACAAGGTTAATCTCATAGTTGTGTGTCACTCTAATGAAGCCCCCACAGACACACACTTAATAAGAGTTAAGAGTAAATTAACCTTCAGGACTTTCGCACGCTGCTCTTTTAAAGCTCCTTATGCATCCGTTATCCCTTACACACACACACAGACACACACACATACACACGCTTTAACCAAGGACAGTTCTCCATTTAGCTAGGGGAGGTCAAAACAAAAGCATCCCGTGTGTGTGCGTGTGTGTTTTCCTTTTTTCTCCCACCCGATTGTAATCAGTCACTGCTGTGTTTTCATTAATGCGCTTATCTGCATTGACAAATTTATGCTCGATGCTGAGGTCTTTATGTTTTATTCATGGTAGATATGAACCCATCATATCATCGAGATAAAATGACACAGCTCATGAGAACAGACCTGCCAATGTTCACACACTCTGTATGGAGCCATTTTCTGAGATCACAGTGCACTGCTCCGAGCACTTTTTCCCGCAATTAAAAAGGCAGCTTGATACGTAAATTAGGAATGATTGACGTGCTTATCTGTCTCAATCTCTCTAAAATAAATATATCCTTGGTAGCCTTATTTCTTTCCTGTATTACACATTTCTAATCTCTTAGTAAAATAAAATATCATTAGTTGTATTGGGACAGAAGCAAAATATTAGATTTGTATCGATGTGTCAAATCATACACTTTACAAATATTGTTAATAATAACGTAATGTCTAGAAATTGACTAAAGAAATAATAAAAAAAATAAATAAAGTACCCCTTTTAGTTATGCTGCCATAGCGGATCTTGCTGGAGTCCCTACTTGCACCCTGTTCACACTGTACAGTGTCTTTAACATTAGTGTAACAATAATTATACTTAATAATCTCTCTCTCTCTCTCTCTCTCTCTCTCTCTCTCTCTCTCTCTCTCTTTTGCTATCTCTGTGGAGTTTAAAATGCTCCTGAATTACCCCTGACCAGTGATACTGTCCATTTCTTTTTTCCTTTTCTGCCTTATTTATCCCAATGCTCTACCTGAAATGGATTTGGACTGCAATTAATATTAAAAGTCTACTACAATACCTTAGGACCACCGTTCTCCATTTTTAAGTGCCATCACAGAACAGTACACTCAACAATGATAGAGCTGTAATGAATTCACATTCTTAACAGAGCAAAGCTGCTTTCGGACAATGTTTATTGTTAAAATCGCTATACAAACAAAACCGAAACTAAATTAAAGCATCCCAGCTCAACAAATAAACCTGATAAACAGAAAAACCATGTATATATACACAAGAATTAGCTCTAGATTCATTCCAATATGGGCATATTTGCCTAATAAATCTATACCACTGACTCTACTGTTCACCATTTGAGGCTCAAAAAAGTTACAGATTTGAGGCTAAATACAGTTAGCTGACTAGTTTGTTGCTAGCAAAACAATAAACAGGGATAAATGTGTGTGGGTTTTTCTATTGTATATGCTCAAATGCAGGTTCCCTGGTGGTCTAGTGGTTAGGCTGCGGCGCTCTCACCACTGCGGCCCGGGTTCAATCCCCCGTCAGGGAACCAACCCCAGCCACTCTCAGTGCCGGTCCCAAGCCCGGATAAATGGGGGGGGGTTGCGTTAGAAATGTCATCCAGCGTAAAAACATGTGCCAAATCAAACATGCGGAGGATCCGCTGTGGCGACCCCTAACGAGAGCAGCTAAAAAAGAAGCCCCTAACGAAAGAAGCCGATGCTTAAATGCACAGAGATAAGCGATATAGTTTATCTACATTCATAAAACATTATGTAACATCCTGGTGATTAGTTTTCTGACTCTGCATGGCACGCAAATAGCTCTAAATACAGACAAAAGGACACCACAGAGATAAAACCAATTGCAGCAGAAAATCACAACGCAAGAGAGAGAAAATGTGTGCCTGTTAAAAGGATTCTACTGTATAATTTCGAAGGAAATACTGTATGACTATAAATAGATTTAAAAAAATGCAAGTTGTTGTGGTATTAAGTGAGTAAAACAGGGACGTTCTGCTACGTTATACTGGAATGAAACACACCACAATGCTGACATATTAGAATGATGTCATCAGAGCAAGAAAGAGTTTGACGTTCCGATGCAGAACCTTGTCCCTGTTTTAGCGTCATCACTAAATGAAATTACAGATGAAGATGTTGTGACACACAGGGACTTTGCTCTTCTTTAGTCACACTGAATATTTTATGAATATCTCAGAATATGAGGTTGAGCTATTTATGTAAACAGGATATGAGAGCGTGTTGGATGTAACCTCAGCAATCCTATAACAAGGTTGAAGACACAAACACAGACAGATACAGGTATTTACTTAGTTCGTTAAAAATTATCTGCACATCACTACTTTTCTCTCTCTCTCTCTCTCTCTCTCTCTCTCTCTCTCTCTCTCTCTCTCACCCACACACACACACACACACACACACACACACACACACACACACACACACACACACTCACCCACACACACATACACAGAAATAGAAGTGGGTAAACATTTACACCAGCTCGTCTCTCGGAGTTCCTCAGTCTCAGTTCTTGTAATTAGTGCTGTTTGTGATTTTCTGCTCTTGAGCGAGATGAAACAGGACGAGCGTACTTCAGTTTCCATAGACACAGGCTTTTCACGGCATGTTCGTGTTATTCAAAACATCAATTTAACATACAGGAGCAAACAATCAAGGGCAGCTTTTAAAGCCCCACTGTGATTACTAAATCTGTGATACTCTACAGGTGATCTATCCCTAATATATGATCAGTAAAAAGATTAAAAAAGCACAGTACTCTGTAAGTCATATACAGGTTTTATCCAGACATATGAGTGCTGAGTAATACCACTTGCAAATGTTTAAAGCTTGAAAATTTTTTACACAGTGTAAAGATTCACATGTACAGTGAAGTTTATAATGTAATCAAAGTTTAAAGATGAGAAGAGAAAAAGAGAAATCATCACAACTTCTGACACAAAAGGAGGAAGTAAATAAATAAATAAATAAATTATCTATCTATCTATCTATCTATCTATCTATCTATCTATCTATCTATCTATCTATCTATCTATCTATCTATCTAGGTCTGTGTATCAATAGTTTCTTTGATTATGTAGAATTTGTCAGCAGTGTGTCATTTAACTTCTCTGTGTTTGAATTTCTATGAGGAAATTGGGCTCTTCAGGGGTTTTGGTACTGTTGATAGAATGGATATTATTAAAGAGAGCCAGTATCAGAATGTTGCATAACGTATAAAAATAAACACTGTGTATGTGTTTGTGTGTGTGGGTGTGTGTGTGTTTCTGAAACACAGCACCTGTTTTTTTTTTTTTATCCTAAATGGAGAGACGGTGGGATGAAAGTGTCGATCTGGTAAAAAGGTTGCACTCGTCCATCAGGACCATTTCGGTTACACCATCAGTACCCCCCCAACACACACACACACACACACACACACACACACACACATGTTCAGAGTGTATAAAGTGTGTATAAAAGGCCTTGGGGTCATTGAGGTCTTACAGGAACCTGTATATTCACTCCTGTGCATCATCATGCTAATGTTCACATACAGTATTCCACCTCACAAACCTCTTTTCTCTCCCGTTCTCTTACTCAATTCCCTTTCATTCTCTTTTCCCTCACTCTCGCTCTCATCTCTCTAGCACATTCTGTTCATCCTCAGTCTTTCTATTTTTTAGTTTTATCTCTCACTCTTTCTCTCTGTCACTTTGATCTTTCCTCCATTCATCCATTGATGTATTACTCTTCTATCCTTTCATACATCTAGCAGTGCATACATACAACCATGTTTTTTTCTTTCTCCATCTGTCCATCCTTGCATCTGGATATCCATGCATTCATTGACCGTATCAGTTATCTTGCTAATCAATAGTAAAAGAGAGATGGTTTTGGGTTAACCCCTTATCCAGGTTGAATCGATCCATCCACCCATCTGTCTGTCCTTTTGCCCATCTTATCTATTCATTTTTATCATATTATCATATTCCATTCCTTTTTTTCTCTCATTTATTCGCTGTATCACCACTGGACAGTATTCTTGCTGCTTTCTCTCTGGTTGCATCTGTGTAAGTGGATTATAAATTAGATCCAGCAGTTTAACACACACACACACACGCACACGCACACACACACACGCACACACACACACACACACACACACACACACACACACACACACACACACACACACACCTCCTCTTATAGCTATGACCCCATGTGTCTCTCTAATAGAGAATCTGGCCCAGGTCCACCTCTGTGAGGCCGTGTGCTGATCAGAGGCTGCACACTTCCCCTGCACCCTCACACACAAGACCACTGACACTAATTATCACCCACAAGTGCAGCTGATAAAAGCGTTCCTCTTCTGCAGGGACATCGCTCTGTGTGTGTGTGTGTGTGTGTGTGTGTGTGTGTGTGTGTGTGCACGTGCTCCCCTCAATGCAACAAGGTAAAAACTCTTGATTCTGATCAATACTTATTTACCTCACAGTGTAAATGGTCAGAATCTGTTGATTCATTTTCAGTAACAGCAGCTCTGACATTTAATACAGACACTCTACTAATAAAATATGTTTTGAAATTAAATAATGTGGTGAAGTTTTTTTTGAAGTGGCAAGTGGATTATGTAGCATTTTTGGAAGGAATCAGGTGTCAGCTGTGTTTTACAATGTCTTCAGACCAGATAAGTTTTTCTTGGTGTGAAATTAGGCCAACAGCAAAGCCTGACACCACTGGCAGGATGACTATGACCAGGAAGCTACAAAATGTGGTGACGATGCTAGCTTCTATTTGTTTAGGCTAGCGCATGGGCTTTAAAAGCAAGAAGAATATCCTCCTTCGCTCTGCTTCATTGGGGGGGGGG
>MU527382.1:822154-886559 GCA_024362625.1 Silurus asotus
GGGTGTATACACAGCTGATGTGTCATTTGCTTAGAAAAGGGGCATGCTCAGTCGGCTTACGAGAACTCGCTGCACTCTCCGCTAGTGGCTCAGGCCGGATGTCGTGGGGTTCGCAAGCAGATCTGACAAAAAGCATGAAGATGGGCGCCTCACCTGCCGGGTCTAGCACTCGCTTGCTAGGGAAAGCACGCCCTTCGATGGTTTCTTCCCCCAGCGCAAGCAGCGCGGCACTCTACATTTCGGTAGAGATCTTATGGAAGCTAGCAAGCCCACGGACTCTTCCCAGCCTGTGCAGTATTAGGAGCTCCTGGAGGTAGTGATGCAGGCTGTGTCCAAGCTCGAGCTAGCTTGGCCAGAAAATAAGCGGAAGTAGCACACCCAGCAACCTGGATTATCGCTTCCTGCACCCTGCATCACATCCTCCACGATAGGGTCTGCCTTTTTGTCCTGGATCTGAACACTGAGGTGTTCAGGTCCTGGGATAGCCTGTATGCAGAATGTCATGGAGATAAGGGAGTGTGGCTATGGGATGATGCCACAGGTGGAAGAGACACTAGCTAGCTAGCTTTTCCTGGGTGTAGCGTCGTCTCTAATGGTCCCAGAACTACCCAGTAAGCTTTTGCAAGCCACTTCGGTTCTAGTGGTGCAAGGCTTACATGTCAGCAGGTCAGGCTGTGGGTTGCCTCCACACGATGTGTGTATTGCAGGCATACCAGGCTGACCCGCTGGGGAAGATCCACGAGGGATTGAGCTCTGGGGCTGGTGATATTTAGAAACTACATTGCACTGCTGACCTAGCCTTTAAGGATGTCGGTTGGTCCATGTCAGCCTTACTAGCCGCAGAAAAGCTTCTGTGGCTCACCCGGTTGGCTATTCCTGACAGGGACAGGGCTTTTCTAACTTGTTTGGCGATGCTATAGGTGCGGTAGTTGACAAGTATCAGCAGGCCAAGAAGCAGTCGGCCTTGTTCCAGCGGTATCTCCCTCTGTGCTCCAAAAGGGGGCTGCTCGGCAGGCACAGCCCCAACCCAGCAATTGAGTGTTGCCACCCGGACCCCTCCAGAGGGGCCCAAGGGCCCTCAGTGGTGCTCTAGGCCTAAGTCCAAGGAGCTGGCAGACCTAAGGGATGTCTCCAGCAAGCGGGCTGTGGCACACAGGCACTGACAACCAGAGATTCTCAACCTTGGTGTACACCTCATTACATGGTTGGTGTACACCTCATTACATGGTGCCCGTCCCTCCTTAGCACCACTAGCAGGTCAGGCTGTTAACCCTGCCACAGGATGTGCTTTCAGGGCACAGCCACCTCCAGCGGGTGTTCCCCTTCACCTTCGCCCGGTCTCGTAGCAGATGGAGGAGACCCGCTGCCTCTCATGAGGCTGCAACGGCTGCAGGGCACTTCTTCAGACACTCTGGATGGGCCAGAGACCAGACTTAAGAGGCTGGTTCCCCTTAAAAAACTTCCTGGCTGCCTGGCTGCCATACGTGTCTCAGTAGGTCCTGCGCACGGTAGAGAAAGCCTTCTCTATTCAGGTCGGGTCCTCTCCTCCCTATTTTAACAAGGTGTCCCTCTCTGGTGGGTCCCGAGTAGGCTCTGTTACTGGAACAGGAAGTAATCCCTTTTCTGAGGAAGCGGACGGGGGCCATAGAAGATGGTCCCTCCTTTACACAGAGAGTCTGGCTTCTACTTCCAGTACATCGGGGTTCCGAAGAAGGATGAGGGGTTGCATCCAATTCTAGATTTACCCACCTTGAACCACTCGCTTATTGGTTCAGGATGCTCTCTCCGAAGAGGTCATCTGTCAGATCAGGTCAGAGGACTGGTTTGTCACGACAGATCTATAGACACATACTTCCACTTATTCATCCTTTCTGCTCACAGGAGGTGCCCAGGTTTGCTTTCAGCGGCAATGCTTACCAATATCGGGTCCTCCCTTTTGGCCTAGCGATCTAGGACAAAAGATCAGGGAAAAAGATCAGGGAATCTGCAGTCAGAACTATATCAAATTAACTAGGGTTAAGACTAAAACACCTAGAAAAGTGTGCTTTCTCCAGTACAAAGAACCACCTACTAAGGCGTGGCGGGGGACTTGACTGTTATGCAGGTACAGCGTTCTCCAGATCGGATCTAAGCTATCATCACGACAGTCAAGAGAGTGAGAGTCACTCACTGTGAAGCAGTTCAAGAGGATGCTGGGACTTGTGGCAGCAGCATCCAGTGTGATTCCACTTGGTCTCCTGCACATGATATGCCTTCAGTTCTGGCATAGAGACAGAGGGTTCTCCTGCAAGGGCAATTCACCCCATACTTTCAAGTTTTCACAGCCTCTGAGCCTTAGATATATGTAAAGAATCTTTGTTTCTGTCTCATTGCCCCGTCCTAGGAGCTCCTTGTTGTTGCATACTGCTAACGATGGATGCATCCCTCACAGAGTGGGGAGCCGTAATGTGTGGCCTCTCCACCCAAGGTCGGTGGAACAAGCTCCATCTCACATAATACAAACTTCCAGAAGGTGCTGGCCGTGTTTCTGGCTCCGAAACACTTTCTTCCAGACCTGAGGGATCACCATGTGCTGGTCCATATAAACAGCACATCTGTGGTGTCTTACATTGACCAAAAGGGGGTCTCTGATCTCGCCTCCATACAAGCTGGCACAGCAGATCCTGTTGTGGTCCAATCAGAGAGCAGACACCCTTTTGAGGCAATGGCTGAGGCCCAGGGAATGAAAGCTCCACCCCAAGGTGGTGGAACTGAGATGGCAGAGGTCTTACAGAGCACAGGTGGAACTGTTTGTGACTTAAGAGACTTTGCACTGTTCCCTATGGTTCTCCCTTACTCACCCAGCCACCTTGGGTCTGGACGCCATGGTACAGACGTGGCCAAGGCTAAACCTGTATTACTTTTCCTCTATCGCGCTGCTTCAGGGCGTTCTGTAGAGATTTCGCCTGGAAGAAGTCTGTCTCCTCCTGGTGACAGTTTGATGGCTGAGCAGACCATGGTTCTTGGACCTGGTGTCTCTTCTCGAGGAACCTCCTGGGGAATTCCTCCTCCACTTGGGGGGGAGGGGGGGTTACTCTGGTTCGCCAGGAGTTATAGAGGGTGTTCCTGAGGGCCCCTAGCCGCTGGTCTCTCTACTAAGGTAGTGGAGACCATTCTCCAATCCAGACCTTCCTCTATGTGGAGGTTGTATGCCGCTAAAACGTGCTTATTTTCTGCATGGTGCGAACACCACCAATTGGACCCATTTAACCGCTCGCTTGGTTTAGTCCTGGAGTTCCTCCAAGAACAATTTGCCGCAGGGTGGATTTCCCATGACCTGTTAAGCTGCAGTCATTCTACCCCCCTTTTTTTCAGCCTATGACCAGGAGAAACAAACCATTTTTGTCCAGTGTTAGCACAATATAGGCAGCAAGCAGACTCTTCGACACAGCATCTCATTCCCTTAGGGATCTAAGGTTACATACATTACCAACAGACGTTCTCCGACAGCTGGACACCAAGGAATCTGGTGCTCTTGTCGATCTCCACAGAGGATCCATCGATGTTTAGTGAAGAATGGCTGCTCTGTGCACTCCTAAACTTAACAACCATCTCTTTAGTTTTGTTAATTTTCAGAGACAGGATGTTCTCTCTACAAAAGGATGTTAGCTGTTGCACCTCCTCTCTGTATGCTGACTTACAGTTCTTTCTAATGAGACCAACCCCGGTCGTGTCATCTGCGAACTTGATGATGTGGTTTATGTTGTGCATTGCTTAACAATTGTGAGTCAGCAGATTGAAAAGCAGAGGACTGAAGACACAGCCCTGTGGGGCCCCAGTGCTTACTGCGGTGATGCTGGAGATGCTTTTCCCAATGCAGAATGACTAAGGTCTCCCAGTCAGGAAGTCCAAGATCCAGTTGCAGAGGGAGATGTTCGGTCCAGTAGGCTCAACTTCTCATTCAAGTGCTGAAGGATGATTGTGTTGAAGGCTGAACTGAAGTCTATTAACAGCCTTCATACGTATGTGTCCTTATTGTCCAGGTCGGTCAGAGTCAGATGGAGGGTTGATGACATTGTCTATAAAACGGTTTAGACAATACACAAACTGCATGGGGTCCAGTTAGGGAAGTAGCTGGGTCTTGATGTACCTCTTGATAAACCTCTCAAAGCACCTTTCATTACATTGGGTGTGAGTGTGAAGGTCCAATATTTATTGAGGCGGGAGACTGTAGACTTCTTCAGACAGGGATGGCGGCCGTTGTCTCGAGGCATGTAGAAACAATGGTGTTGCTCAAGGAGGTGTTGAAGATGTGAGTGAATACATCCGGTAGATGTACATTTTCTGGGCACTGTAAAACAGGTATGCTGTCTGATACAGCAGGTTTCCATAGTCAAGTCAAGAGGCTTTTATTGTCATTTCTACTATACACAGTGCTACACGGTACACGAGGCAACGTTCCTCCGGAACCCTGGTGCTACACTAAACAACATAGAGCTGAAACAAAACACAAAGCTACATAAAGTGCATCTAGTGCAACCTAGTGCAAACAGTGAAGACAAAAAACAGTACAGACAGACAGTGCAGACAGACAACACAAGACAACACAAGACAAGACAAAAAAAACAAATATAGCGCCGACCAGTACACTTAAAAACTATACCCGGTAGTAAATATAACCAAAACAATGTAATGCAAAAAAACAGCAGCAGTCAAGAAGTGCAAAAGACAGTGTGTGTGTGAGTTCCGTTTCAGTTCTCTGTATTGAGAAGCCTGATAGCTTGAGGAAAGAAACTGTTGCACAGTTTTGATGTGGTGGCCCGAATGCTTCGAAACCATTTTCCTGATGGCAGGAGAGTAAAATGTGTGTGTGACGGGTGTGTTTGGTCATCCACAATGCTGTTTGCTTTGCGGATGCAGCGTGTGGTGTAAAAGTCCATGATAGAGTGGAGAAAGACTCCAATGATCTTCTCAGCTGTCCTCACTATCCTCTGTAGGGTCTTGCGATCCGAGACGGTGCAGTTCCCAAACCAGGCAGTGATGCAGCTGCTCAAGATGCTCTCAATGGTCCTGTAGGTTCTGTAGGACCATTGTCAGGATGGGGGGAAGGAGGTGGGCTTTTCTTAACCTTCTCAGGAAGTAGAGACACTGCTGGGCTTTCTTCATGATTGAGCTGGTGTTGAGTGACCAGGTGAGGTTGTCTGACAGATGAACACCAAGGAATTTGGTGCTCTTGACGATCTCCACTGAGGATTCATCAATAATCAGTGGGGATTGCTCACTCTGTGCTTTCCTGAAGTCCACAACAATCTCTTTGGTTTTGTCAACGTTCCGAGTCAGGTTGTTTGCTCCACACCAGGCTGTTAACCGTTGCACCTCCTCTCTGTATGCTGACTCATCTTTCTTGCTGATTAGATCCACCAGGATCATGTCATCGGCAAACTTGACGATGTGGTTGGAGCTGTGCATTGCTACACAGTCGTGAGTCAGCAGAGTGAACAGCAGTGGGCTAAGCACAAAGCCCTGAGGGGCCCCAGTGCACAGTGTGGTGGTGCTGGAGATGCTGTTCCCAATCTGGACTGACTGAGGTCTCCCAGTCAGGAAGTCCAGGATCCAGTTACAGAGGGAGGTGTTCAGGCCCAGTAGGCTTAACTTCTCAATCAGGTGCTGAGGAATGATTGTGTTGAATGCTGAGTTGAAGTCAATAAACAGCATTCATACATATGAGTCCTTGTTGTCCAGGTGGTAAGTGCCAGATGGAGGGTTGTGGAGATGGCATTGTCGGTGGAACAGTTCTTACCGCACAGAGCTGCGTTTCTGTCGGCTTGAAACACAGTTAGCCTGTTTAGCTCGATGGTGGCTTCCGGAACTCTGTCGCTGAGCCACGTCTCCATGAAACAAAAGACGCAACATTCTCTAAACTCTTGCCGTGTGGTTCGCTGGAATCGGATGTAATACAGTTTATTGTCCACGGAGCAGACGTTTAAAAGAAAAATGGACAGGAGAGCCAGCCGGCTAGGGTTAGCATTTAGCCTAGCACGGACACCCGCCCGCTTGCCACGCTTGCGCGTCCTCGAGCAACGCTTCCGACATCCTCTCTTCCGGCCACCGGCATCAGGTGACACCACGGGCTGGGGGCCTGGTCTTTGTGGCGAAGGTCACAGCAAGCCGAGGTCGCAAAGGTTATTGATGACATAATCATGCAGATAATTGGTTGCATGATGCCTGTACTGTAGTAGTGTCTGGTGGTCAAACACTTGAACACAGCTGACTCTGGTGTCAATGTATTGTTGAAGGTCGAGCTAAATATGGTGAAAGCACAATTTTTGGATCCAGAGAGGCCGCTGTGAGCTACTGCCACGCCGCCATCTTGGATCAAACAACTTGGATCCATAGGTTATATCTGCATAGAATTTTCCCCACTTCAGCTGTGGTTAAACAAAGCACCTGGTTGTAGGTGTTAGGGTTGGGAGGGGTTTCAAGGAGAGGTGGTCTTTTTTGTTATTACATTGTTTTGCACCTCAAACTGTGTGAATAAGTTGTTCAGCGCATCTGGGAGGGAGGCATTTTAAGCAAGTGTTGGCAAAAAGACAAAAAGATTTTATTGTATTAACTTTAAATCAGAAACTTCACTTCTTCACACAAGGTTGTCACTGTATTTGATTAAAAGAGAATGACAGGGAGATTTGTATTCTTTAAATTACGAGGATTCCATAAGAACAAAGGTCAGGACAGATCTAGCTTATATCTTAGGATTTATCATACGGATTGATGTGGTTTGCGATGTTAGCACATTTCTGAAAATAAAAGCGCCCATCAGGCACTGGGTTTTATTTACCGATCATCTGTTTGAGCCAAGAAAGATAATGAGTCATTGTAGAGGCGATGGATGCTGGCAGTGCTAAATGTTGATACTGAAACCCGTTTGACAGTGTGTGTGTGTGTGTGTGTGTGTGTGTGTGTGTGTGTGTGTGTGTGCGTGTGTGTGTGTGCATGTGTGTGTGTGTGTAAGAATCTGCTATCGGGAATTTCCATTGCTCCATCTGCAGTCTCACTCTTAACATTATTATATATAATATATAAGATAATCTTTATGTTGTATTTAAATAATTAAACACTAACACAGTTAATTTACAATAATGACACTAATGACTACAGGTTATGCAGCAGGAAGACTTTAAATGATATAACATCTCATTTTAATCTTGGATGTGATTTATCTCCACATTAAACCTCATCCTTACTCTAAAGTTTTTGCCATATGGAAGATAATAAATGCATAATTTATTCTGTTATATATATATATATATATATATATATATATCACACATGGTGGATACTATGAAGTTGAAATCACACAATAATACAGGATGTTTGTGGATGTTGTAGCATAAAGTCTTTACTTAAACTAGGAGACCCAAACCTGTTCCAGTATTGCAATGCCTGGTGCACAAAGTGATTGGATATGGTTTACATGGGTTGGAGTGGAAAATCTTAAGTGGTCTCTTATAGAGCTATGACCTTAACCCTACTAAACACCTTTGGGATAAATTGGAAGGCTGATGGCACCCCAGGCTTTCCCACCGTACATCAGTACCTGACTTTACTAACACTATTATGGATAAATTAACATAAATCTCCACAAGTACACTCCAAAATATAGTGGAACATCCAGGAAGCAATAGAACATGCCGTAGAGATGGCTCTAGTTAGCTTCTGTTTGTTCAGGAAGCTCTCGGAACACAAATGGAAAGGCAATATTAAGGCAAGCAGGCTTTCAGGCTGTTTGTTCCTCCTTGCCCCCCCTTTATTACAGCAATGCAATGAAAATGGCAGAAATTTCTGGAGGCCAAGAAACAGTCAGCGACGTTTCAGCAGTTTCTCCCTCGCCACTCTCATGGGGTTGCTGAGCAGGTGCAGGCTGAGGCCCAAGGTGTTGACAGATCTGAGGACTGTCATCTTCAATAGAAGGGCTTTGGCCAAAAGATCCTGACAGCAATGGGCTTATTGGGGTTTCCACCACCAGGGCGCCCACAGGGAATTGTCTTTTTAATTCTGACAGTGCTTCAGGTCACAGCCATCTCCAGCATGTACCCCTCTCAGCCTCTGCTTAAGAATTTAGTGGATGGGGGGCTCACCACCTCTCAGAAGGCCCCTAGAGCTGTGTCAGCTCTAGGCACATCAGAGATCAGTTTCGAGAGATTGATTTCCTTAAGAAACTATCTGGCAGCCTGGAAACGCCTGCCGGACGTTTCCCAGTGGGTCCTGTTCACTGTAGAGCGTGGCTATACAATTCAGTTCGGTTCATTGGGTGTGCCCCATTCTGGTGGGGCCCAAACAGGCTCTTTGGCACATAAACTGCCTGGAGATGCTGCCTGTGCTTCTAGCATTGACAACAAATTTCCTAAATCAAACACCAGGGGGTGTCTGTGCTCTTGCCCCTTTTACATCTGGCACAACAGTTCCACCTGTCTTCCAAAGGGAAGCTACAAGGGGGTTGAGTCAAGGAGCAGACACCCTTTCAAGGCAAAAGAAAATTTTAGAGACCACAAGAAAACCTGTTTGCAACTCAAGAGACATTACACTGTCCCCTTCTCACTTGCTCACTCAGCCTATCTTGGGCTGAATGCCATTGTACAGGTGTGGCCGAGGCTATGCCTGAACACTTTGCCCCTATAAAGCTGCTCCCGAGATTTCGCAAGAATGAAGTCTGTCTCCTCCTAGTAGCCCTGTGTTGGCCAGGCCAGCCATGGTTTTCTAACTTGTTAAACCTTCCGAACGCCCTCCCTGAGAGACTCCCCCTAGGTGGGACCTTTTCTCTCAGGCAGGGGCACTTTGCTTCACCCCCACCTCGTGCTGTGGAGGCTGTGGCTGTGGCCCTTGAAGGGGCACAGCTCTTAGCCACTTGTCTCTCGGTCAAGGTCATACAGACCATTCTCTAATCCAGAGCTCCCTCCAAAAGAAGGTCATATGTCGCAAAGTGGAACCTATTCACTACATGGTGTGTAAGTCACCAATTAGACTTAGTTAACTGTCTGGTTGACCCAGTGATGGAATTTCTTCAAGAAAGGTTTACCAAAGGGTTGACTTTGGTAAAGGGTTGACTATACACAGTGGTACACAGTACACAGTAAAAATGAGACAACGTTTCTCCAGAACCCTGGTGCTACACTAAACAACAACAAACAAAACAACATAGAGCTACAACACAAGTTACATAAAGTGCAACCTGGTGCAAACAGTGCAGACAGACAGTGCAGACAGACGACACAAGACAAGACACAAAACCCTATATAGCGCCGACCAGTAAACCTACTGCATACTTGATTATACAGTACTCTACAAGAAAACTGTAAAAACTATACAAAATAAAAACTATATCCCAGAAGTGAGTATAAACAGTATGGTGGTCTGGTGGTATGGTGGTGTGGTGGCCTCTAAGGCATTGTCCTCTGGGTTATCTCTCCAAGACTTTTGCAACGCTGTGGGATGGTTCACCCGCTTACCTTCATACAGGTTCTCTCGACCTTAGTGCCACTCCACGGCCCTCTGTCCTGCGACCTAGCTGTGCCCATCCACACTAGGCAGGAATTGGTCAGTCTGTGACCTCGCGTTTTTCGATTTGACAGATCACACACGTGATTCAGAGCACAGAAATGCGGAAGCGTTCCCAAAGCGTTGCTGATGCAGTGTTTCCTTCCCCTACAGAACCAGGGCTACATACATAACCTAGAGACATTCTCAGGCTACATTGCATAATAAAAAGAATTATTGTTTATTCCAAATATTATTAATAATAAATTCTTCTGATTTTTTTTTTCATATTGCTTATAGATTTTTGGCTGCTTTAAAAACCCACTTAGCCGCTTTAAAAGTACTCTAACAAATGCTCTCATGGTATAGAGTCTTCTGAGCTTATGTGCTGTTGAGATAGACAAAATAAAATTCAATTACGAGTTTTATTAGCCAAAAGGCTCAAAACATCACCACAACCCTGACTAGAATAAAGTGCGTACTAAAATGAATGGATGAGCATGACACATTAAATCTCTCCATTATGTTGCTAATTTGTTTCTTGTTTTATCTTACAAATACAAGCACTTTTTTTTGTATTGTATTTTATTGCTTTCTCTATGGTCACTATTTTTGTATGTAAGATTCTCTTTACTTGAACTAGGTGACCCTAACCATTTTCAATGCCCCAACACCTTTGGAATTAATTGAAATGCTGGATACACACCAGGCCTCCTGCATCAGTACCTGACTTTACCTACACCTTTGTGGCTGAATAAGCATAAATCTCTTTAAACACACTTTAATATCAAGTGGACCATCTTCCCAGAAGAGTTGAGGATATTATAACAGCAAATAGGGACAAAATGAGAAATTAGATGTTCAAAGAACACATAAGAATTTTACAGTCAGGTGTCCACACACTTTCTTTTTCCCAATAATGTATGTTAAATAATAGTGATTTTTTTTTAATATTTTACATTGTGTAAGCATAACTTAATTAATATAAGAAATGCAAGCCTATTTCCTATATTTATTTAGCAATGCTTACACAGGGTGGAATGGTAAAAACTTGCTTTAAAATAAATTTCAAACAAAAAGCTATTGTCATCTGAATGTGATTTAATTGAGTTCAAATGTACAATAATTGCTTAATAAATATATTTATAACACAATCTTGCAATGAGAAATTTAACTAAAATATATTCAGATTTCACTATTTTCTGATAGCATTATTATTATTAATATTATTTGTTCTGATTTCTAGCTATTTATTTTGCTAGATCTTTTTGATCTTTCTATCAATACTTCATTGCGTTAAGGAATAAAGATTTTAATTATAATCGACGGCCATTCAAGATTTGTGCTTTTGTTTTTCTAAACTGAGCAACTCAGCTGTGGAATGTAATAGATTTTAAATGTTAAGTAGGCCTTAGTGACTATTTCTATCCTCATTTTCAGTGAATGAATAGCTACAAGTGTTAATAAACAACACAAATTCAATCAGCACACACTGACCATGCCATGGTTTATATCCTGCTGTTAATGACGCCACTCCTGAGCACCTGTCTCTTATCCACCAATGCTGCTGTTTTACTTGATTACTTAGTGTAGGAAAACAAATCACTGGTAGACCAGTTTCCTTTATTGTGCCTAATTGTGAAGAAATATGAACAACAATGTGCCAAATTACTCGGCCTAATTAGGGAAAGGAGAATGGGGCAATCTATTTAGTCTTTATAAGGCTTCATTCAGGGGGAAAAGTGGAGAGAAAAATATTACCCAGAGAATTCAATCTGAGTTTAAATCATCAGCTCTAGCAGGAAAAAGTATTTTTGATTTATTTATTTTGTCCAGTGTTCCAGGGAAGCAAAGATTATTGAAAGTTTTTTAATTAGCGATTTGTCCCTTCTGTCCAATGAACAGTTCTGTAGACCAATAAATATAAAGAAAAACCCTCAAATTTTTTTGAATAAAAGCACTTTTGTGAATAATTATATTGACAACTAATAAAATGTTAATATATGAACCATTAAAATCTTGATTATAATTGGTAGATATAAAATGTAGTTCAAATTTAAACACAGTACTAAGTTATGCTTTAATATCCATTTTTTAGTTGTTGCTGTATTATGTTATTGTTATGTTATGATATATAATGTTTCATTATGAACAATATTGTTTCTTGCTGATTTTTTTAATGAATTCCCAACATTTAAATGTAATTCTGTAAAATATAGCATTAGGCATTTGGTTACTTTACAGTAAAACACTTGAACTCTGGATTCTGAGAATCCATTCTCAGAAAACTATGATAAGTCAAAAAACATAGTAAAAGTGCATTTTTTTTTATAAGATCAGAAAAAAAGAGTACACTAGATTTTCTGTAAGGGGATGTTTATTTAACATTTATAAAAGAAGCCCCTAGTTTTAGCATCAGAAATAAATATGTTTGGTAAATAAACTGGTAGAAACATGGTGCGGGTACTAACAACCTGGAAAAGTGATCAAATATTCATGATGGTTTACCTGAGCTCAAGAGAACTCTGGACAGTCCTGCTTGCCATTAATGATGAGTGTCATCTCTGTAAATGGGAGTGATTGATGAACCAGATTAGATCAGATGGAGTCCGATAATGAGATTTGTTATGAGGATAGACAATGTACCGGGGCCTAATTTGTGTGTAGGTCAATTAAATATGACAGACATCAAGTAAACGTGGAATTACAAAGCCAGTACACTTGGCTTGTTTATGTTGTTTATTGTAAAGCTGGAACCACCATTTGTTTCACAATGTATAGCTTTAGCACAAGAAATAATCTGCTATGAATTCAAACATTTTATTAGCTATGTTGAAATAATATTTCAACATAGAAATATGTTGAAAATAATATTTTATATAAAAAAAATCAAATAGCATTAACAAATTAATGCAACACACTTCTGTATTATATTCATTAAATTAAATTAAATTGGCACAAATTAAATTGATTAAACTAATTTAAATAATTGGAATATGAAAGTTTACATTTATTAGACTCTATTTTGGTAATACAAATGTGTATGTGTGTGCTTTACATTTAATATTTAATAATACATTTTCTAAAAATATAATCTACTTAACTGTTTCACCTATTTCACTATGCTTTAACAAATATCTTAATTCCTTTCATTCTTTATTCATTCACTCCCTCAATATGCGGAATTGTCAGGATTTTCTCCTTTTAAAAGAAATTCTTTAAGCTGGTCATAAAACGCTAAAGAATCCATATCGCTATGGATTCTTTACAGAATTCTTTCAGATTTACTTGCCACAGTCACATTGCACTAAATCTAGTTTATTTGATATACTCCTGGCATTAGTGAAGTTTATTATTAATAATAATAATAAAAAATTAATTAGGCAGAGTCTAAACAAACTTGTGGTCCGCCATTTAATATGAACTCAGATGTTAACATGACAAGTTTACGGTGAACTCTGCAATTAAAACACCAGTAACTTGGAGGAAATTCTATTAACACCTTTGAATATGTATTTTTCACACAAATTACTGTTGTTTATCAAGTAAACAAAAAGTTTAAAACTGGTGTAAAGCATACAGATTAGCAATTAACATAACATAAACAACAATATACTGCTAAATACAAAAACAAAAACAATGCATCTCTTAAGATTTTAAAACATCCCTCAAAGTTTATAAAAAAATTTCAACTCATCCTTGAGATGCAATCTAAGTTTCTCCACAGCATGGGTAAAGGTCAGTTGGTTTCAGACATACATATCATTAATCTTTTTTATAGATGTGTGTATATTTCAAACAATAATAGAAGTTATACACCAATTTCTGGTGATTGATGTGTTATAATTGTTATAATCCCTCACACAATAGAAAGTTGACACCGTAGGCTTGATATTTGGAGACGGCAGTTTTCTGAAGGATGAGATGAAGGATTTATTGTTGATAAGAATGATTATGAGAGCTAAGACTTATAGACAAAGACAGTTTAACGAGAACAAGACTCACCAGAACCTTTAAAGAGCTTTGTTATCTTAATTATAATCTACTGAACTTTCAGGTGTGCTGTCAGAGAGGAACAGTGAGTGTAAACATCTTGGTGTGTAATCTCTCTGAAATTACTAAAAAATCTGGTTTGAACATTATGATGAAAAAAACGCCTCCTGATTTTGAAAGTTATTATCCGGTTTCGAGGGTTAAGAATAAAACACAATCAAATTCAGATCACTGCAATCAACCAATGGTTACAGTTTTTATTTATAATTTACATACATTTTATTCACATGTATTTATAGCTAATGTCAATGGATGTTTGGACACTATAGCAATTATAAACAGTCAAAACCTTGAAAGAAACATGAAGAACAATAAACAACTCTTGAAGCTTAAGCTTTGAATTACACTGGAAACTCCTTCCAGAAATCAAAATTTCTACCTTAGGAAATAATAATAAAAACATTATTTAATGTAATTGTCAGCCGTGAACGAATTGCTCTTATGAGTACATTAATAAAACGATACCTTTTGCCCTATTAGAATCAAAAAGTCAGCAGCTTTATGGTGTATAAAACCTTAAAGCTAAGGATGATAACTGGGGGTTTGGAGGTGATGTGATCTGACAGTAATTGGCTATTGTGAACGAATTGCTCTTATGAGTACATTAATAAAACGATACCTTTTGCCCTATTAGAATCAAAAAGTCAGCAGCTTTATGGTGTATAAAACCTTAAAGCTAAGGATGATAACTGGGGGTTTGGAGGTGATGTGAATGTGCCGTAGGAGGAGATCTGAGGTGAAAGTACACAGCTCAAATCAGTAGACAGGCTTTCAAAAGTTTGCTAACACATTCTGTTTGGTCTGTCTCTTGTTCCCTCTGTGTGTGCGTGTTGATCAGGTCGCTTTGACTTTGATGTCCCATCAATGGTTCCTGCAGGCCCTCTGGTCTTATAAATGTTCGAAACAGGAGAGAATTGAATTGATAGCCGTAGACAGGAGAGAAGAGGGGTGGAAAATAGTCCAGTCCTGCTTTTAGTGCACTTCCAAGGATCTATCTGTAAAAACAAAAAAAGTGCTTTTATTCTGAATCAGTGTGGAATTTAGTTTTTTGCCTTATTTGCTATTTGGATTGGTTTGGTTTTACAAGTTATGCATGTTATTTAATTAATTAATATATAATCTAAAATTAAATTTTTTACTGATTGTATGGCAATATAGTGATGGCAGAGGTGGCCTTAGAGACCACAAGCTTCTAAAGAACGCCTCTTGACCTCTTTTCTTCCCCTTGTGATGAGAGCCTTCAGCTCTGCCTCTTTTCTTCTGAGGATGGGTTCACACTGCAAACCAGAGTTTGAGGAGCTTATGGTGGTTGACTCGTGCTGCTGCCAAGCTAAATCTAGATTTACCAGCTAATGAGCAGAAAGCTGACTCATCCAGTCAGCTCGACAAGCGCTTTCTGCAACCCAGGTCACAAACTCTGCATCGAGGTTTGCAATTTTTCCCGGAACCGCACACCCAAGTGTTTGTCTTTGGTTCTAAGTCTGTGTTGTATTCCAACATTTTAGGACTGAAAGAGTGTGGTTATAGGTTGGTGCCCTGGCTTGAAGAGATGCTAGCCATCTATCTTAAGACCCCGAAGCTGCGCACCAAGCTTCATTGCAGCACTCTCCTTGAGGTCAGCATTCCTTCCAGGTTTTTGAAATAAAGCAGCAGAATGCCATTTCAAGACAAGGGCTGAGACTCAGGGAATGGCAGCTTCATCCTCAAGTGTTAGAGCATATCTGGGAGAGATTTGGCATGGCTCAAGTAGACTTGATCTTTTCTTTTAGGCACAATAGTTCACCCCAGCCCACAGTTGTGGAGACTGTGGTTGTGGCCCCTGAGGGGGCAGAGCTCGGATTCTCCAGTCACCATTTTTTGAATCAGAGCTCCCTCCATGAGGAGGTCCTATGCGGATGAGAGTTGGTGCTTGTTAAGTGCATGGTGTGATCAGCGACAATTGGATCCACTTATCTGCCCAGTTGATTCAGTGCTGGAGTTCCGTCAAGATCAGTTTGCCAGAGGGTTGGCTCCATTCACCCTCAAAGTCTACACGTCCGCTATTTTGGTGTACCACGCCCCCCTGGCAGGGCAATCGCTGGGCAGAGACCCGCTGGTGACCTTTTTTCTATCCGGTGACTTGTTTTATGACGTGTTTCATCCATTGTGTTGGAGGCTCTATCTGAGCCACCCTTTGAGCCACTGGCCGAGGCATCTTTGAGGTTTCCATTTTTATTATATGTCATATTTCAGTTATATGTCAGAGTATGGCCAGTGCCTTAATGTACTCTAGAATGGGGTATGTTCCCAAGGTGCCTCGGTCATCCCACAACCTGTCACGATCATCCAGGCATTCTATCCTCCTCCTTTTCATGCCCCAGAGAAGCTGAACCAGCTGTGTCCAGTGCAAGCACTTGACATTTACATCCACAGAAGTCTTAGAAGAAAGTTAGAACAACTACTTATCTGCTACAGACCTCCGAGGAAAGACCTTCCGGCAAACAAGCAGACGCTTAGCAGATAGATTGCGGATGCTATTGCATCCTCCTACGAGTCCTTTGGTCGCCCCGCTCCTTTTGGGGTCCGAGCGCACTTAACCTGGAGTGTGGCAGCTTCTAAGGCTTGGTCCTCTGGGGTTTCCCTCCAGGACATCTGCCTATCTGTCTACCCAACTAACCTTTGTTAAGTTTTATATCCTTGACCTCAGTGTCACTCCTGGCCCCCTGTCCTTTGACCTAGCTGTGCTCTTACACACTAGCAGGGACTGGTCAGTCTGGTGGTATTGGACACTCGCTCCCAAAGCGTTTTGACGCAGCTAGAGTTCCTGAAAGGGAACGTCTCCAGGTTACGTATATGTAATCCTCGTTCCTGAGGGAATGAGGCGCTGCATCTGCGGGCCACACTGCCGGCATTCCTGAAGTGCTTTTATTGCTTTACTGCAACATGACAATCAATATCTTTTTATTGGAAATTTTATTTACATTCAATTACTTTGATAAAAAATTACAAAGTATCAGTGCAGGCATTATGTCTAAAACAAACATTAGCTAATAACAGTAAAAAATAAAAATTGTGAGATTTATTAATTATATAAATACAGTAACTGCAGTAACTGTGTGCTAGATCTAATAGTTATTTTCTATTACCTCTAGAAAATGATATTACTGCAGCATTACTTCTCTGACACATGCACACACATGCACACACTCACACTCAAACACCATGTTCCTCACTAAAAACACACCAGGGTTCTGTTTAAACAGTTAAGTCAGGGTTAGGGCAGAATGGACAATGTGTATGTTAAATGCACTAATTGACATAACCGCTTTATTATCTGATTTCCTTAGTGTGTAAGTGAAGCCTCAGCAGAGCTTCAGCCTGTCTGCTCAGACAGAATGTAGTATCTGTCTTTTTGAGAAACAGACGTGTTTTAGGTGTTCGTTTGAGCCTCATGTTTCAAATCTGCCTCTCTCAAAACTATCGATTTCCTGATGCAAGTGAACGCTAACCCCCCATCAGATCAGGTCTTTAGTCCAATAACAGCGAGATGTTTTTAAAAGAAGTGTTTTGTTTCTCTGTTTGTTTATTTATTTATATAATGTGATTAAAAAAAAAAATTATAAATAAGGGTATACAATCTAAACACACTATATAGACAAAAGTATTGGGACACCTAACATTTTAAGCCACATGTGGTTTTTCTCCAAATTATTAACCTTAAATTTATATGCACATAGTACAGGATGTATTTGGGTGTAGAATTACATTTTTTTTTTACTTGAACTATGAGATCCAAACCTCTTTCAGCATGACAATGTTCCTGTATTCAAAGACAGCTCCAAGAATATATAGTGGTCTCCCAGAAGTCAGAAAATCTGTGAATTCTGGATACAGCCCATATGGTACCTTAGTGAATCCATCTAGACTAGGGGTCACCAACATGTTTTTTTCTGTTGCTTTTCTTTTTTTTAAATCTGTCACAGATAGACCAACAGTCAGAAACCGGAGTATGCTTAAACACCTTGTTTTTATTTAGTCTAAGCATATACAAGGCAGAGGCTTGAGGAGAAGTACGAACCGGAAAGCAGGTAGAATGTGTAATGCGGGTAGTCCAGGGATGATCGCCAGTGTGAACCGTTGAAGGCAAACCTATCTTGAGCACTTCCTCAGAAGCGGAGCCAGGAGGTACGGAAAATACTAGTGGTAGGAAGTCCAGTAGATCTCTCATCTGAAATCAGGACCTTATAAAGAAGAAAGATAATGGGGAACAGGTGTAGGTTGTAGGAGAGGCTGAGTATGAGTTTGAGCCTTGAAGGGAGGCGTGGCTGGTAGTTCCCTGACAAAATCACACTTGCATTGGTGTAAATTTAAAAATGACAATATTAAAATAAAGATTACTAGATATAGATAAATATAATTAATTATTAATAATAACATATAATTAGAAGTAAATTGAGCAAATTTATTATTTCAGAAGTGTGTATCAAACTGGTAGCCCTTCACATTAATCAGTAACCAAGAAGTAGCTCTCGGTTTCAAAAATGTTGGTGACCCCTGATCTAGACATAGTTTAAAATGTTAATTCTAAAGTTCCTGAACATTCGGCTGCGGATTCGAAAATAATCGGCAACTTGCTGTTAGTTAATTGTCAGGGGTTGACTGCATGATTTACATGTGCGAGAGTGGAAGATTTTGAGTGTCCTGCAATATTCATTTCTTTGTTAATCAATGAAATCATTGCTAAAACTCTACTCAAATATCAGAGGCTTGCCCTTGGTAATCCAGAGAATTATTGAAACATTTCCTCAAACTTGTCTCTACTACTTCCTCCATCTCATGTTGTTTAATTAGCGGCATGTTTGTTTCTGTTGTTTAGTAAGACAAAGGAGATGCTGGTTTCCATGGACACATCCTTGTGGAGATGGGAAACATCTTTTTATCATTCATAGCCATATTATATCCAAATCATCATCGTAATCAGTGTCACACAATATCTGATGTCTGAGTGCACAAGCAAAAAGCATTAGTTAACAAAAACATGTTTAGCAAAATTGCTGTTAGAGCCTGTAATCGGTCGTGTGTGCAAGCTTTCATTTATGGAAGTTTTCAGTCTCAGTGTGGCGTTAAAAGCTGCATTCTTTTAAATGTATATACGTCAAAAGCCACAATAAACAGAGGCTTTTAAGGAATTGACTGTTTATAGCTGCTAAAAAGCTGTGACAGGCCGTCAGGTCCAGCAAGGCCTTATCTGCTAGCCGAAACCAGAATCACTGACTTACATTTTAAAATATTTTTGTCTATGAATATGTATTATCGAGCTCGTGACCCTGAGGCCATCTAGCAGGCACTAGTCAGAGCTCGCAAACTACATCTGTAGTGAACTGCACAAGCTCAAATATATTTGTATAAAAATGTATAGGCTGTTTTTTTTTTTTTATTGTTATAATCATTATTATTATTCCACAATGCTAAAAGAGGAAAATAAGTTGATTTGGTTGCAGATATACTTTAAACACTAGACTTTTTCAATGAAAGCAGGACTTTGTGAGGAAAGATCTGCAAAATCATTTCAAACAGTTTTTAATCTTTTTCGGTAACCATTTATGCATTTGTGTATTATTTTTCATAGAATTTGGACAAGAGTCCATAAATTAACTACATTTCAAATACCCAATGCACAAAAATGCATGGGAAACCTGGAGTCATTTTATGAGGTAAATACTGATGCTTTTGTTAGAGATTGTGTATGCAGGTACTGCAGCTGTGGCTGCAGTGAAATGAGACTTGTTGAATTGGGTTTATTGGGTTTCATACTATAGTAATATTATTCATTCTCATTGTATGTGATTCTGTCTGTGATGCAGCCTTCTGTTGTCCTGAATTTCTGTATAATATTGATGGTTCCCATAGCAGTTATTAAGAAGTGGATTGATTCAGGTAGAACACCACTAAAGGCCAAGGTGTTAAACGCATGGCCAACCACTGAGAACTTCATCTAACTTGTTTTATTGATGGTCCACAACATTAACTATATATGGACCAATAAAAAAGTATGATTCATTATATAAGATAAATTACCCAACTTATGATCTAGTTAAATAATAGTAATTTTATCCATTGTACAACTTGATGTTCAGTAATGCAGTCTTGCGAATCAGTTGTTATAACACCTGCTTTATTTCTTTACACACACCAGAAGATAATAAGCTTCTCATAAACATCAGTGTACCTGCGCCATCCCCACAGATAAACACCAGAAACCCGAGGAGGCAAGACCGACACCGATATGAGCTGGTCTTGTGTAAATGTATGTGTGTGTGTGTGTGTGTGTGTGTGTGTGTGTGTGTGTGTGTGTGTGCTCTTTAGAGCAGCAAGACAGGCATCAGGAATCTATTACAAACCCTATTAAAGGATCTCATGCTGTCAATCACAAACCATCTAAGAGCAGGACATAGTGGCCTCAGCGAAACATGAGTAGTCAGACCAGAGAGTGTGTTTGTGAGTTTGTGTTTGTGTGTGTGTGTGTGTGTGTGTGTGTGTGTGTGTGTGTGTGTGTGAGTGTGTCTGTGTTAAGGCATAGCATGAATATGTGAATGAGCGTGAATAAACAGCTTCAGTTTCTGTAATATTTACGCTGTACGTTGAAGCAGATTTTAATCAGAAACTATTAAATCCAGCATTAAATCCAAAAAACAGAGTGTGCAAGATCTTTTCACTTACAAAAAAAACCTGCTAAATCATGATAAAAAAAAAATCATGATAATAATATCAGATATTTGGACAGACAGACAAGCAAGCTAGGAAACAAGCAAGCAAAGAGTTCATTCTTGATTCAATCTAATTAAATTCAAACTAAAAGAACTCTACCTGCTTTTTTATTACTTTTTTTTGTTGCACTGTTCTAATCCATCTCCTTACAGAAGTCTTTTCTGAAGAACTTGAATGGATTTGTTAGATTAATGAGCAGTAAATCACTCATCATGAGTGTGTGTTCAATTTTACAGTGAAGTCTCATCATTCAGAGCTAACAGCACTATCGTTCTTTATTATGTTACCTTTTATTTAATCACACATTACTGACCCATTCCAAAGCCAAGCTGCCGGAGTAAAAGCAGCAATCTCACATCAAATTACTTAATCCAGGGCGTTCATAATAATAAAGTGTCAGGTTGTAGTCAGCTGGGTGCTCCAGTCTCCAGCAACCACCAGTGTCTCACAATATGGCTACAACATATAGCAACTTCCAGTCAACATTCACACACACACACACACACACACACACACACACACACACACACACACACACACACACACAAGCTACAAAATGATAGCTTCCAGTGCATGCATCCTTACATTAAAATGTGTTATTAGTGCTCAGAAATACAAATGCAAAGCAAGCAAAAGAAAAATCGGGATACATCTCTATTTAATTCGGTCAGTATTTGTTCTAATAGTTTAGAGTTTGGTAGGAGGCTGTAAAGAATCATCTTTCAGAGACAGAATTTATTAAATTTTTTTATACAAGAATTTTTAATCCGTAAGTGACCCTTGGTTCCACCGTTTATCCTGAATACACAGTGCACAATGTGGGAATACACACCCTAAATGAAGCATATCAGAGACCCTAGTTAATCTACTGTATCATGTGGAAAGTGCTAGCTGTCAGGATTATGGAATGGGGATTATGTTACCCAGCAGTAACGCAATTCTAGGTCTGGATCACATATGACTAATCACTTTCCCCTGTTCCTTGTCCTCTAGATTATGACCTGTATTTAAGTCTCACCTTGCAACATACTCAATGAAGCAAAAAATGACTTAAAAAAAAAAAAAGAAACAGGGTTTTGAAACAATTTTCACAACAAATCTTTCAGATTAATCCTGTTTAAAAGAGTCATTAAATGAAAACCACAAATCTGCTGTAGCATTAAGAAAGTATAAACTGTATAACATGGTGTTTATTAAGACCTTTTCTATATATTCATAATCCAGATATGACTTCAATACAGCTTCTCTCAACTCAACATCACAAGTGTCAAATTCAGAATTGCACAAAGAATTTAACAATGATAGTACTTAACCCATCAGGCATATCTTTTTGGATGAGACATTAACATTATTCCCACCTGCCTAATATTGTGTTGGTTCTCCTTTTGCTGCCAAAACAGTCCTGACCCATCGAGCATTCACAATATTAATTTCAGCAATTTGAGCTACATGAGCTCGTCTGTTGGATCGGACCACATGAGCCAGCCTTTACTCACCACATGCAGCTAAAAACCTTAACTGCCCATGAACCTGTCACGGTTCACCACTGTTCCTTCCTTGGAAAATTTTGATAGATACTGAGCCTTTGGACAAGGCTTAAGAACACACATTGCACTACTGAAACATCACAGCCACATACACAGGGGATGGTGTGAATAGGTTTACTAATATAAAATAGACACACACACACAAAAACAAAGTTTCCCAAAACCTTCTTACTTAATTATGAGAGGTATGCATTAGCAGTGTCAGAAAGTTCAAATTCAAATGTTATTTGTCACATACACATTCTTACAAAGTACCACATGTAGTGAAATGCTTTTGAAGATTCTTGCATATTCAAATCTCTCTTTTCATTATCATGTGAGTTTTTCATTTACAGAGCAACAAAAGCTTTAGAAATGAATCTTTAATTAAAAACATTATCTTATGCTACTGTATATGTATCAGAGTTAGTACAACATGAGCATTTTATCAAGTTGGAAATGGAGGTGGCCATTAAGTCTCTGTTTAGAGACAGTAAATGTTCCAAAACAAAGACTCTTGATCAAGGTTTCCTTTGAGGAAGCATGAGGCATGATGCATCGAACTGAACTGTGCTTAAGTTAAACATTGGCACATTAAACCTGATTCAGAAACTATAGGCACCCTTGGTAATAAGAGTTAACTTGCCATATAGAAAGATGGCAAATGACTAAACAAATACAAGAATGGCCTCAGTGAAGAAAAACTTCTGAATGCTTTTGAGATAGTAACATAGGATATTTTATTAGTTTGTTGTGCTTGGTGCTCTTCCCTAATGTAATCTACTTTATTATATGGATGCATTTTGTCAAAACATAAATAAATAAATAAATAAATAAATGTAATATAAATTATATAATTATTATTTTAATATATAAATAATGATTATTTTATTGAAAGCTTTATTTATTTGCTTCAAAAAGTGACATTTTCCTTAGTTGCAATTTCCTCAGTTCACTTTTTGATTGTCTCAGGCAGAATAAAACATGGCACACACTTTGATTTCCGATCTGTTCTCCGGAATGACATTGAAACAGAAGTCAAAGTGTTTACCTGCTGCACGATTAGCTCTCTAAAACAACAATTTTTACTCTCTAACACCAAAGACAGGTTGAATCTATGATTACATCTGCATGTAAACATAAAGACATTGTAAAGTTTTCTTCACAGCAAACTTTGGTATTTATAGATTTATATCCATTTATAGTTTTGTGTATATAAAAAAACATCATCCCAGCCCAATATAAACACAATTTTCTTTTAAAAAATATTGTATCTTATATGAAAACTGCTTGTTGTTTTTTTATGCAGTTTATTTTTATTAATATTTGTGAACAATTGGCACAAATTAAATTAATTAAATACATTTACATCAATGAAATAATCAAATTAAATAGTTTATATTGGTTAGAACTCATGTGGGTAATACAGATGGGTATATAAGTGTGTGTGTGTGTGTGTGTGTGTGTGTGTGTGTGTGTGTGTGTGTGTGTGTGTGTGTGTGTGTGTAGGTACATTTAAAGTAGGTTTTCTGATTACATTTAAATGTAAAATAATTATTTTAACTCTTTAATAAAATAACAATTAAAAAGGTTTAAGGGAATGTATGCACTATTATCAGGCAAAAAGTGTAAATAAATATAATAAAGCTGTTGATAATATGTGCCGAAATTCAAATTATAATAAAAAAAAAATCAAAAAGTTTATATACAGACTAACTGTGTGTAAAAGTCTGTATTTGTTAATACGTGTTAAATAATTAAATAAATGTTCTAGTTGTAGACCCTGATTGTGAAGTTGCTGATGTTCTGTAGTGAAGTGTCCCTTGGTTTGATCTCATCATTCAGCAGCTGTCACGACGAGCCAATATTTTGTCTCATCACCATGATAGATGGCCAAATTATCGGCGTGTGTCACCAACACCCAGCTCCAGTACGCACAGAGAGAAAACGCCCACGTCAGCTCGATTGATTGCAGGAATTTTGGGGTTGGACACTTCAGAGATTTGACGAAGTTTTTGACAGTTTTCCTTTTTAAGGTCACCACGTTCAAATTAACCATAGCAACTGCTCTTGGTGTCTCCGTGATGACGATGCCTGAAGAAGGTCAAAATCGCCTGAAGTGATTAAACTTCGGAGTCAATCGAGTTGCCCTAAGCACTACGGAGGATTTATTGGACACGATTGATTAGCACCGAGCACGATGTGATGTGCCAGATGCTCCAGCAGTGCAGAATAAAGAACAGAATATTAATCTCAGTCAGAAAAACACTGACGCTGGTTTCCAGTCCTGCTGCGAGTCTCCTACAGGGCAAAATTGCAGAGTATAATCAAAACTCAACAGTGAAAAAAACGAAAACCCTGAAAGTCATGTATCTGTTTACCGCCATGTGAAAAAGGAAATGGAGCGGTAAAGCATCTACATGCTGCATTGAAGTCAACATCACCTGTGTTCATACACATTTTACATTATGACTAGTCAAAACGTATTGTTTAACTTTTTATGAGAGGAGCTCTGACACTAGTGCAGCTGCAAATCACATCATTTAAGATTATTATAACAAATCAAAAAATGCTTGGTAAAAAAAGAAAGCAACATGTGCTATTCCCTATAGATTTATATAAAAATGTTTATTTGATATTAGAACATTGTCATTACAACACAATAACATTATAACTTTGAGTCTTCATTGTCACTGCTTTATACCACCTTCAAGATCCTCAGAATTGTAAAATTCAGGAGTTTGTGATTCTTTGTTGTTTCTCAGAAGTTTAAAAGGATAATTTACTTTGATGACTTCAAATAAGTGAAAGTCTGTGAACACCTGACTATAAAATGTATATATGCTTTTTAAAACATCCCATTCCACATTAAGTCCACATTAACAATGTTTACACATTAAGCTCTTCTCCAAGTCAGGTACTTGGGTAGGGTGAGGAGGCCTGGGGTGAAGTTCCAGCATTCCAATTAATTCCATTGGTGTTCAAAAGGGGTAGAGGTCAAAGCTCTATGGCAGGCCATTCAAGATCTTAAACTCTAGCACCTTGTAAACCTTATCTTCATGGAGCTGGGTCTCTTCCAGTTCCAGTGAAGAGAAAATTAACTCACATCAGCCAAAGGCATCCAATAGAATTGTGTGACTGCAAATTTGTAGTAACAGTTAAGTGAGGAACCACATTTAGCTGAAAAATTGAAGTAGGCCAATACTTTCGTCCATATTAAACAATAGGGGACCTGATTTGTTAAAATAATAATAAAAATTTGAGGTAACAGAAAATTCATTTCATCACAGACCTCTCCCTCATTAATTATTTTACTCAAACAGACACACACAAACACACACACACACACACACACACACACACACACACACACACACACACAGATATATATATATATAAAATCAGTGGCAGGCCATGCATTTGGTACCTGTGCCTTTATTGGGAATTTCCTGACTTAAGCCACGTTTTAATGTCAGAGGGCACGGGTGCAAGGCTAGGTAAATGATGGGTGAGTGGATGGAAGGACCCAAATGCAGGATGCACACAGGGTTATGGAGAGAACAAACTTTAATAAGAATAAGCAGAGCAATAGGGCAAAGGCAAAAACAAAGTCCAAAAAACAGTCCAGAGTCGAAAACACAAGCAAACAGAGAAACGCAGAGAAGACAAAAACAAATCCAAAAAACAATAAAAATAAAAATCCATAAACCGGCAAACAGAACAATGAGGGGCAGAGCAGAATCACAAATCAAAAACATTCCAGAGTTCAAACCAGAGCAGAGGCAGGGTAGGGTCAGGGTCAGGGTCAGGGTCAGGATGGCAAGAAAAATCTCAGCGGCTATGGAGCCGGTAAAATAATCTGGCCCCGAGCTAAAGTCTTGGTTGTCCTTAAATACCGGGAGGTGTGGGAAAAACGGCAAGATGACCGCCGACCCGGAAGTGCTCACCGCGGAACCGGAAGTGCGCCCAGCAAACCCCCTTGTAGACAATTCCAAACCTCTAGACTACAACCGCAAGTATGCCACCTACATTATCTGGAGCAATTCAGAATCAATATTTGTCCAATAACATGACAAAAATATTACAAATTTTAATAAAATGCAACCTACTCACCAGAGATGTAGACTCATAATTTGTGCCGCTAAGTAACCCAGTGGTACCGCCCATATTCACTGGTCTGGAGTGGAGAACAAAACCTTTTATACCCGACCTCTCTTCATCATATCTAGCTTTTCTTAAAAATGTATTTTTAAATATGTCCAAATCCAAGTCAATTTCTCTTCCTGAACTTGGCTGTAAGTTTCCCACTAACCAAACAATCAGAGGACGGAAAAATGTTGACGCTATTCTGGGCCAGTTAGCTAGCCCTGTGAGGCGAATATTTAAATTTACATTTACATTTGCGGCATTTAGCAGACGCCCTTATCCAGAGCGACGTACAAAAGTGCTTTAAATCTCCAGTAGTGAATAAATCTTACACTGGTACGAAAGAATACAAACTCAATATAAATAAAACTCAAATTCTACAAACTTGGAAAGTGCTAATTTAAGTATTTCAGGAAGAGGTAGGTCTTCAGTCGTCGCTTAAAGATAATCAGGGACTCTGCTGTACGGACATCTAGGGAAGTTTATTCCACCACCTCGGTGCCAGAACAGAGAAGAGCCTTGAATTGTACTTACCTCTCAATCTGAGAGAAGGTGGTACCAGTCGACTATTGTTAAAAAAAAAGGCCAGCAGAACAGATTTTGCAGGCCCTGGGCAGATTAGATTGACATGGCAACACATTGTCTGATTAAACTAAAAATCTAAACTCCACATACACGTACTGGAAGCAGTGCAGTCAAGAAAAATGCTACGAAATGAAGAGAATAAACTGTTGGGAATAAATTTATACAATTTCATGAAACAAATATCAGAATTTAGGTTGTAAATGTAGGTCAGTGCTTCTGATAGTGTTTAGGCCAAAAGAGAAAGCTTTGCTAACGAGGTGTCCTATCAGCTCAACCTCCCTCTTATGTACCGCAACCACTCTACATTCAATGTGTCAGGAGAGATTCTGGACTCTTAATGTCGGGGCCCCATGCTGGAATACCGCATTGATTGGGAGAGGTATGGTCCAGAGGAATGTTTCTGGGTCCCCAGACAGAAGCTCCACTTTAATCACCCTGACCGCCCAGCACCCAGAGGTAACTGGCATCCCCGGTGCCGTGTTAGAGCGTCAGAAACCACCCCTGGAGACGGGGGTAATGTCAGATAACCACCAGCCACACACCCCTCAAATGCTCAACACTCTCGCTCAGCTTCTCCTTCCTATTAATCACCTGCACCTGTTTTCCCTTAATCCCCCTTCACTTGCATCTACCATACACTACCCTAGATCATTTGGACTCCTTACCAATCATGTGTTTTCATGTGATTCTGTGTTCCTTGTTACGCCCCTCGTGCAGATACTTTAAATGTAACTCTAATAATTAATAATAATTTTAGCAAATGAGAGTGCATTCTTTAAAATTAAAGGAGACAAATCCAAATTACAAGGCAAAAACCATGGTCAAAAACATGCAAAGGTGTATGTGTGTGTATGTGTATGTGTATGTGTGTGTAAGAGAGAGAAAGAGAGAGAGAAAGAGAGAGAAAGAGAGAGATAGAGAGAGAGAGAGAGAGAGAGAGAGAGAGAGAGAGAGAGAGAGAGAGAAAGAGAGTAGTAGTAGTAAAATGACACTCCTGTGCTCAATTAGTATGTGGAAGATGCGTAACCAGGAAGTGTGTGTGTGTGGGAGTGTATGCATTATTCTACAGTGTATATATAAGAAGTCTTATTATAGACACCGATCCTCAGTTCCAGCTTGGTGTGTGTTGAAAGGTTTCTGTAAAACGCTCTGTGAGCAGGATGTGGAACGGCTCTTGACTTTGGAACATGACAGCAAAAAAGAAAAGAGAGGAAAATACCTGAGTGGGAACAACGGACCTGACACAAACTGGTGCCTGCTGCTTTGGCTCTTGTCAGTGTGTGCTATATATTTTTTTTCTCATTTCATGTTTGTGTGTCTGCTGAGGAGCTGAGCAGCTTTCAGAGCCCAGCGTGATTGCATTGATATTCATGAAGAAGAAAAGAAAAAGAGCGGAGAAAGAGGGGATGGTGCTCAATGCATAAGAATACTCAGTACAGATAAACACACATATACACACACACGTACACACACACACACAGAGGTACACACATAGGCAGTAATCGTTGAGATGACTGTCTCTCTGAGCTCACAGTCTCTGTCTGCCCATCAATTCTGATAATAAGAGTTCAGAAAGATGCAAGGCATCAGAAAAAAAACAAAACAAATACAATTGTGCAGGTCTTGAATGCAGAGTGCGTTCACACACACACATACACACACACACACACACACACACACACACACACACACACACACACACACACACACACACACACACACACATTTGGGGTTAACCCTCAGGGTTAAAAATGTCTCAAGATTAAAGTGAAATAATAATGCAGGCTTGAAGTTGAGTGATAAGAGCAAGACAGGTGGAATTAGAGAAAAAGGAAAGAGAAAGAAAAAGATGTGCTTCTTTGGTCTCTTTTATCACACATCAGTCATATCGATTCCCTGCAAAGCAGAGAAAAGTTTTGGTATTACAAGCTGACATTTAATAATCCTGTTCTAATCCACGGCAGACATGGGGGTGCTCAAGGTCTTGGTAAAATGCTGTGAATGATTTCCTTTTCAACTGTGTCACAGAATACAAAATGAAGAGGACATTTATATGTTATCAATTCAATAGTTAAAGCTCTTTGTCAGGGACTTGTAAAGCAGATGATCCACAGATTAAAAAAATGTGTGGGAAATAATTGACATGTTGAAGTTTTCTGAAAAGATTCTGATTCTGTAAAAAGATTCAGATTCATTAATGAAAGAAGTCACCAGTTTCTGTGCGCAGTAACCGGAACTTTATGATTTCTGCCATCTTTAATGTCTTCACTTGTTTTTTCCTACAGTAAGAAGTTGATGGTCATATTTGATTTGATAATAGACATTGCAACATTGCAAAGTATGTAACTATTAACTCCACAAAATCAAATATCAGAAAATGGTATAGAAAAGAAATTATTTCCTTTCAGGAACTTGTGCTGCGTCGAAATGCTTTGGGAACATGCCCGAGTGTTCAGCCTCTCACATAATGTGTGTAATCAGTCAAAAATTGGATGCTGGCTGTCACTGGCAGAGTGACCTCATAACTAGAAAGTATATAAAACGCACATGAAGTAAAGCAGTGCCAGCTTCTGTTTGTTCACAAAGCGTTCTCTGTGTTGTGTTGTTCTCTCTATCATTTGTCTCTAAAAAGAAAGTAAAAAGAAAAAAAATAATTAAAGCAAGCAAGAAAGGGAAGCACAATTTCTGGCTGTGTGTGGCTTGCTTGAGAGTGGAGCACGCTAAGTCGGTTCTCGAAAGAGCCGACTGCACTCATATTGTGCTCGCATGTCTTTGAGCTCGCTTTGCCCCCGCTGGGCACTCTTTGAGGAGGGTGCCCTAACTCCTTGCGGTCCTGCCCCCACTTTTGCCAAGGCAGAGCTTTGTGCCAGCTCTTTCGGTTTGTAGATGGACCTTGCAGAGGGAAAAAAACGGTCTGGTCCCTATTTCCAACCTCACCTCCTCGGTCCGGCGCCTACTCGCAGGCTTTGGAAGCACTGCAAGGCACACCGGAGGTCAGTCTCAAGAGACTGATACCCTTAGGTTACAAATGTAACCTTAGTTCTCTGAGGGAACGAGACGCTCCCTCTCTAAGCCACACTGCCGGCGTCCCTGCAGCACTTTCATCTCCTTTACAGAAGCTGGCGCTGCTTCACTGCATGTGCGTTTTATACTTCCTGGTCATGACATCACCCTGTGGGTGATGGCCAGCGTCCAATTTTTGACATTATTTCAGACCGTAAACACTCGGGCGCTTTCCCATAGCGTTCCTCATCTCATTCCCTCAGGGAACTAGGGTTACATCTGTAACCTAGAGACATTTCTGATGTTACGGTTGTTTAAGTTTCAGAGAGATATTTAAGGGGGAAAAATTCTAGTGCTGTCAGAAACTTTCCACCACAACCTACTGTAACATATTCTGAGAGACATTTATGTGTTTGACAATCTTTAAGCCAGAGGATATCAAGATACATTTTTTTTTAAGCCAACAGACACCAAATTTAGATTGGAACTAAAAGCTAACTTGGACTTCTTCAACTTACATTCTGTGAACAGGAAACATCACCACTACTGAAGAAAACCTGATCTGAGGATCTTAGATTATATATATTTTCCCATCAAAACCTTGCAACCCTGTCAGAAGTATAAAGATGTTTCTAATATTTATAGTATAAAGATGTAACCATGATTTATAGCACATAAAAGATAGAATGGCAATTGGACTAGAGAATGGAGCAGGTGGAATTGAGGGGGATAAATGGACCATGTACTTGGAAAGGTAAATATGCCATTGGATTAGAAAATGCATTAAATGAGATATTTAAGGAAGGACTTGAAAACATATGATGTATATCTTGTATGTATTTTCTCCTTTGAATAAACCTAGTGTTTATTTCTGTCTCAACAATAGTTACACTTTAAAGGTTTATTAATGAATCTTTGTTTTAATGCTGTCTTTTCTGTTCATGCTTAATATCAAAATAATTACAAATTGATCTGTTCGTTATTTTCCAAACAAGGGTGCATTTTATATGATATATATGATAAAATGTACCATACAATACTGTGGCCGAGAAGTGCAAAACACATTAACAAACCCGAAAACAAAACAACAAATGCAAAACCGATATAACAAATCCGAAACCAAAATAAAAAATTAGAAAACACTAACAAATCCGAAAACAAAATAACAAATGCAAAAAAAAATTTACAAATTCAAAACCAAAATAACAAATCTGAAAACACATTAACAAGTCCAAAAACACAACAACAAGTCAGACAAACAGGAAAAAGGTAGGTATAGTTTGTGAATGGAAACTTATTGATCATTGGATGAGACATGTTTTTTATTTTTAATTTTGTTTATTTATGTTTTTTAAACAATTACCATATACAAACAACATGGCAATAACAAGTACAATTTTAAATACAATACACAGAACAGGTGCATTACGCTTGCCACTCCTTTTCTTTCTTTCTCTCTCTTTCTTCTTTTTCTTTCCCTTCCTCCCTTTTTAACTATTCTTAAATTTTTAGTTTCTTTTATTTTTATATTTATTTATTTTTTATTATTTGTATGTTTGTTTAGTTAGTTCTATGTTGTGTTTGTCTCATTCATTAAACGGCGAATTTGTCATAAGTGATTGTCTCACTTTCAAGTGCCGCTCACATTTCAAAGTTCCTGCAATATTTGATCTTAACTACATGCTTTATTATTTGTACGGTATAAAGTAAAGGGGGAGGGTCGTGTCTTTCTTGGCCAGGAAGATACCCCTTTAATAGAAATAATAAAAGATTATACTGTCTGTTTGGTGAAGAACAGACCAAATAATTGTAACTTTATTTTGAATTACCATTAATTCAACAACTTGATTTAAATATGTATTAACCCGTTATTGTTACTAATAAATATTTTCCTTTTTGTGAGCTAAAGCTGCACAAGGGCGTAGCTCCGGCTCTAGGCACACCAGAGGTTTCCTTTACAGTCAAAACTGTGTTCCTCCTTGGTTATTTTCAGGCCCTCTTTCTGGCCCCCCTTTTTCCTGAAGTTTACTCCAGGCATGCTTTCCTTTACTCTAGAACAGGGTATGTTCGCATGGTACTCTTGGTCATCCTACGACCTGTTATGTTGCAGGAATTCTTACCCCTCCTTTCCAAACTCCAGACCAGGAAAAGCTGAACCGACTTTGTCCGCTGCGAGCACTGGACATATATAGTTCATAGTTTGAGTTGGGCTCTGACGCACTGATAACTCTGACACCTTATATAGACAGGTGTGTTTCTTTAGAGAACATGTCCAGTCAACTAAATTTACCAAAGGTGGACTCCAATCAAGTTGTAGAAACATCTCAAGGATGATCAGTGAAAACAAGATGCACTTGAGCTCAACTTCAGTGTCATGGCAAATTATGTGAATACATACTGTATGTACATGCGATTTTTATTATTTTTTTATTTGTAATAAATTTGCAAAGGTTTTAAACACTTCTTTCACGTTATCATTATGGAGTATTGTTTGTAGAATTCTCAGAAAAATAATGAATACCATTCATTTTAGATTAAGGCTGTAACATAAAATGTGGAAAAAGTGAAGCACTGTGAATAGTTTTAGGACGCACTGTAGGTACTCTCATGGCACCTTGAAATTCAATCCTGTTTACAATTTGTCTCAACTAATTTCTGTATTCAGTCAATTGTTTTTGCAAATCTATCTATTGCCAAAAAAAAAAAAGTCGACACATAAATTAGGTTCTAATAGCAGCTCTCATACCAGGTTCTATCCATTTAGCTTTGACTCTGCATTTCATTTAAGCCACTAATCCTGTCAGGCACCATTAGTTCCCGTCTATCACTGAAACATTAAGAGTTTTATAGTAACATCTGGCCAGTGGCTGTAAATCCAGAGACCACGGATTGCAAGGCACAAAACAAATCAGTAATCGAGAAATAATTGCGTTACTGCTGAGCCAGTGAGGTGTTTATGCTGTGAGTATGCAGTGAAGGGCTCTCGAGCTGTAAATTAATCTGTGGCAATTTTAGCCTCCATTCTCTCTCACTCTCTTGCCTGGCCTGTCATCTCGATTGATAAATAACCCCTCCTGAAGACAGCACCACACATTGCGCCAATTAGTCTATCTTATTTATTTATTTATTTATTTTTAGCAGACTTGAATGGATCCTGTCTTCAACTTTATGAGCAAAGAGCTGAGATTTTCCCCCATATTCCTGATTTCCTCCTTGTACATCTTAAATCATTCAATACACAACATTTATTATCATTTTGAATCGATCTGTAGGGCGTTGTTTCGCTTGAGGCCATGTTCTCTCATACTGAATCAGGACCTTGATGTGTTTTTCATCGGTCCTCCCTCAACACACGTTTATCTCCTCGGAGAAATCTGCTCGACATCATCCTGGGCAGCAGGTGTTCGTGTTGAGATCAGCCCGCCCGGTGATAAAAACCAGCTCGTGTCAGATGATGAAATGCTTCTAGTGTCGAAGCACAGGGAATTGAGTTTCATTAGCTGTCAGTCAAAAACCATACAATTCAGTTGCCTGAAAAAAAAAATGTTATAGTGATAAAACAATGTCTTACATGAAAATCTGTAAAGATTGTAGTAAATAAATGATTCAAATCAAATCAAAATAGACATAGTGTTGAAATTCATTCTGATAATTTCAGCTTGCATTTTTAGAAATCAAATGCCAATTTTTCCTCTTTTAAATTTGGGCAGATTTTTTAGATTATCTAGACTCAGAAAAATTAATGATAATAAAAATGAATTTAAATTCAGTATTAAATCTTTATTGACTGGGTAATTCTGATCATGAACCTTTTCTGGCTATATGGGATTTTTAGTTGTAGGCACCCTATTCTTAAGATGTCTTTGGATGAGTTAGCATTAAATTTTCCCTTAAACTAGGAGATCCAAAACTTTTCCAGCATTACAATGTCCGTGTGCAAAAAGTGAGCTCCATGAACATATAATTTGCATGGGGTTGGAGTGGAAGATCTTTGAGTGCCCGGCTATAAAGCTCTTAACTCAACACTATTGAACACCTTTGGGATGAATTTGAATACTGACTGCACCCCAGGACCTCTCACCCTACATCATTACTCGACTTTAGTAACCCCCTTGTGGCTGAATAGTGGAATTCTTCCCAGAATAGTGGAGGTTATTATAACAGCAAATGGAGATTAAATGTGGAATGGTGTGTTCAAAAAGCACATACAAATCTGATGTTCAGGTATCCACAAACTTTTGTTCTGTATCATGGATGACATTCTTATTTGTATCATATCAGATATTTAACAATAAACAAAAGATGACGACAAAATTTTTTTAAAAATATATAAAGATGAATTGCGATAAAAAGCATGTCTGTTATTGCACACACATACATAGGTGCACACACACACACACACACACACACACACACACACACACACACACACACACACACACACACACACACACGTTTGCTGGCTGACTCTCATGCCGACTGTAAACAGTAGCTTTTGTTCTGCCGCTGCAGTGGCATTCACTCTAAATGTAAATGAGCAATGTTTAGTAGTGAAGTCAGGTACACAACACACAAACACAAACACACACACACACACACACACACACACACACACACACACACACACACACACACACACACACACACTCTTACAATGCTATGTGTGCTCACTCCAATGCACTGACAAACACTAAAACAAGTATTAAAATACGACATCACACAAATGAAGGTCCTCACAGTTAAGACTTCACACACACACACACACACACACACACACACACACACACACACACACACACACACACACACACACACACACATTTTAAAGCCTGTTTTTTCCAATTTATTAGTATCCACTACTATTAGAATGGATAAAGCTTGTTTTGTGTGTGTTTGTGTGTGTATTTCAGTACAAAAAATATGTTCTTTATTCAATGTGACAGATTTCTGTGTAAATTCCACATTCATTGCATGCAGTATACTTATCCAGTTCAATCTAAAGCAAGTTGCCATGACAGCTGTACCAGTCCACATCTGTTTATGTGTGAACTTTGAACTTCAAAACATGGCAGATTTTGTGTTTTGGAATATAGCTATTGTAAAGCAGCTTTACCAAAATGTATGTGTTTTCTGCCGATCAGTTTGAATACAGGCAATCACTATGTTACGCTGGTTCGGCTTACATTTTATAAATCTTATGATGATGACAGCAATATTACAAAATAGTAAAAATAATTTACATTTCACGCAGCAGGCAAACATAGCAGCGTATACAGTATGCAGTAGGATACGTTCGGCTGCTGAGAAGATGTTCTCATCTTCCACCTTTTAAGATGCCTTACTCTTGCCAGCGGCCCACAGTGTTCAGTTGTCTCAGTGTTTGAGCGCATATTATTTCTGTGTTTTAATGTTTAAAAGCCGATTTTAAGCTCTTGTCTCTCTCTTTTTTATTGGCATTGCCGGACACTATACCAAGTGCACTGATTAGTCTCATCAGCTCCAGGTGTGCTTTTTACCACAGGTTTCTGGCTCTGCCTTCCACTCAACCATGCAAATGCATACTATAAATAATATACATAATGATCATGTAAATTGCCTTTTTCCCAATTTTTTTACTGTAATATTTAACATTTTTAAATTATCTTTTATCTTTTAGTATCTTTTATTATTATTTCTTATCAAAAAACTGATGTGTACAGTGAACAGTTTTCTTGTTCACTGCATAAACTCGTGGATTATTTCTGACTGTTAATGTCTTCATTACTATTCTATAAAAAAAAAATAAAAATAAAAATAAATAAATATATATATATATGTAAAAATGAAAAGCGAGCATGTACACATTAACATGTAGAATGTAGAAATTATTAACTGTGACCTCTGGAGGTTTGTGGTGAACATTCAGAGAATCTCTGTATTACATAAATAATTATAATTTTTCTCTCAGATGGGTTTTTGTGCATGTGTGGGTTTCACAAACAGTCTGCTGAGGGATCAGGGATTTGGGTTCTAATAATATACTCATCAATAAAATAATAAGCTAAACCATGTGCAGAGCCTAGCTGCATCCTGGGGGGGGGGGGTTAGCCAACCAAAGGCTTTTGCCCAACCAAAGGTTTCTGTCAAGTGACAGAATTTGACAATGACAATTTGCCCTGTGAGTTGTTTCTGCCCAACTGGAGTTTTGGTCAACCAGCAGATTTAGTTAACCAGATATCATATCCAACAAACAGTTTCTGCTAACCATAGTTTTCTTTTTTATGTTTAACCAAAGATTTCTGCCAAACATATATTGCCCAGCCACGGATTTCAGCCAACCAAAACTTCAGTTTTTGCAAAACATGAGGCTTTGCCCAGTGAGATGTTTCTGCCACCCCAGAATCACTGCCAATCTATTGGCTTTGTCTGTTAGGTGTTCTTTTTTTTTATTTTTTTACCTCCCATAGAGCTTTGTCCTTCATTGGATTTGTGACCAAAGG
Organism: Silurus asotus; assembly: GCA_024362625.1. Taxonomy (NCBI): domain Eukaryota; kingdom Metazoa; phylum Chordata; class Actinopteri; order Siluriformes; family Siluridae; genus Silurus; species Silurus asotus. The sequence continues at coordinate 858,207 of MU527382.1, forward strand.
CTTTTCCCAAAACTGTGATTCTGTCCAACTAGGTGATTTGCCCAGTAGGAGGTGGTTGCCTTCTTTTTCCAACATTAAGTTATGCCAAACCAGAAACTTCTGCCTAAACATGGAGCTTTGGCCAGCATGAACATCTGCCCAACCACAGTATTTGCCTAGGAGGAGGCTTTTACCCAAAATAAGGCTTTAAATTATCTAATGCTGGGGTCCAAAATAGTTTCTTCCCTTGTTTTTCTTTTAACCCAAACAGGACTTGTACCCTACAAAAGGCTTTGCCAAGAAGAATTGTTTTGCCAACCTGAGACTTCTGCCCAAACCCAGCATGGGGCATTTTCTTGAAGCAGAACTTTAAATGTCATTCCATTCACTGTATAGATTACTTATATATTAGGTACACTATAAGGACAAAAGTTTGTAGACACCTGGTCTTACCAGGTATGTGATTTTTGAACATATTTTTTTTGCTTTTTGAACATCCCATTTCACATTTAGCCCCCTTTGGTGCTATACTAACATCAACTCTTCTGGGAAGATTTTTCTCCATATTTTGGAGTGTGTTTGTGGAGATAGTAGTAAAGTCAGTTACTGATGTAGGGTGAGGAGGCCTGGAGTGCAGTCAGCATTCCAATTTATCCCAAAGGTGTTGGAGAAATCAGACTTCTATAACAGGTAAACACATACTGTATACAGAAAAATACAAGTCTCCCAATACTGTTGTCCATATAGTATGTTCCTTACATATTACAGCATTCTATCTTTTACTTTTAAATGTGTAGTGTGTAATTCAAGGAACATTCAGCAAACAGTGTTTAACTGAAAATCAAGGTCAAAGCAGGAAAGTGTATACTACGTGTCAATCACCTGAGCGATAGCACACACAAAAAGCACCACACACACACACACACACACACACACACACACACACACACACACACACACACACACACATACATCTGCAATATCCTGAGTCAGCAGGTAAACAAAGGTGTCAGGACAAAGATACACTAGGGATGCAGGATGCAGTGACCCCTGATGAATCATCTCACTCCAAATGCTGAGGGTTATTTTTTTATTTTTTTTATTTTTTTCTATTTAATTTGTGTCTATTTAATATAATAATATTAGTGTTATAAGATGATTTCCGACAATATTTCTAAATCATATTTATATAAACATAATATAAGTTAATCTTAACATTTAACTAAGCATTTTATTTAATTATTTATTTATTAATGCAAATAGATAGATAGATAGATAGATAGATAGATAGATAGATAGATAGATAGATAGATAGATAGATAGATAGATACTAAACTCCCCCATACCTTCTTCTTAGATTCAAATCTAAGAACATTGGAAACATCAGGCAAATACACAAATGATTTTATTGAAATTAAGAAATAAACTTGAAGTGGTGGTGTGATAAAAGAGAGTTTATTATTATTTCCTTTAACAGCACATCTGGGCATTTTGCAAATACATTTTCGAATGGCACTGCATTAATTATTGTTTCTTGTCAATTTTCCTGTTGCAGTACAGAACAACATTCATTGGGAGAGAAAAAAAATGACAAAATAATTAAAGCAGTGCTATTCTAAAAAAAATTTTGTGAAATGCCCAGATGTGCTGTTAGAGGAAAATAATAATAAACTCTGTTTCCTTAAAGACTTATAATTCCTAGTTGACATTATAAAGAAGGTTATAAAAGCTAGGATTGTTTGGAATTGGTGCCTTCTTTTTTCTAGTAGGTTGGTATCTAGGTGTTTTTGGTGTGTTGCCTTTATCTTGATTCTAATTTATTTTTCTTTGTTCTGTGTTAGATTTCTTTTTTCCAGAATTTCTCACATTTGCATGACACAGACCGATGACAATCCAATCAGCATATATTAAAATATCAGCTTAGTTTCTCTTTTAAAATATTATTATATTTAATTATATGTTTTGTTTTTATTAGTACATGGCCAAACTGTTTGTAGTTTAATTGGAATGTTGCCAATATTGAGGTTTGAATTGACTAGATTTTTTTTATTATTATTTGTGTCATAGGGATGAGTCCAAAATGCTATACGAACCTGTGCTATCATGGAGAAAACCAGTGTTGTAACTGGTGTTGTTGTATAGAAAGACCAGGAAGCTATAAAAGCACATGCAGTGGAGACGGCACTAGCTTTTGTTTGATCAGGAAGCGCTCTGTGTGTGTCTGTTTGTTTGCCACAGGTAAGTATTGGTTAATCTGTTAAAAATATATATAATAATAATAAATAAAAAAATTAAGCAAACTTGAGGCAAGTGGTCTTTTAGGCTGTGTGTAGCTTGTCTAGGGGTTCAACCCAGCCATAAGGGAGGCACAAGCCTGTGCACTCTTAGTGCCGGTCCCAAGCCCGGGTAAATGGGGTTGCGTTAGGAAGGGCATCCAGCGTAAAACATGTGCCAAATCAAATATGCGATCACAAATGAGAATTTCATACCGGATCGGTCGAGGCCCGGGGTAACAATGACTGCCACATGTATCGTTAGCCGACAGGGGACCAGTGAAAATTGGGCTAGTGTTGGCCGAAGGAGGGGAAGCAGAGGAGGAAGACGTCTACAGAGAAGGCAGGAAAAGGTGAAATGGAGGAGAGTGGAGGTTCGGGTTGGTACTTTAAATATTGATACTATGAAGGGGTAAAAGGAGAGTGTTAGCTGATATGATGGAGAGGATAAAGGTAGATATGTTGTCTGTTCAGGAGACCAAGTGGAAAGGGAGTAAGGCCAGGAACATTGGAGGTGGGTTCAAACTGTTCTATCATGGTGTGAATGAAAAGAGAAATGGTGTAGGGGTGATTCTGAAGGAAGAGTACAGTAAGAGTGTAGTGGAGGTGAAGAGAGTTTCTGATAGGGTGATGAACATGAAGATGGAAGTTGAAGGAATGATGATAAATGTCATCAGTGCCTATGCTCCACAAGTTGGCTGTAAGATGGAATAGAAGGAAAGATTCTGGAGTGAATTAGATGAAGTGGTGGATGGTGTAGCTAGGAAAGAACGATTGGTGATTGGGGCAGACTTTAATGGGCATGTAGGTAAAGGGAACAGAGGTGATGAGGAGGTGATGGGTGGGTATGGTCTTAAGTAGAGGAATGTGGAAGGGCAGATGGTGGTAGATTTTGCTAAAAGGATGGAAATGGCAGTGGTGAACACTTATTTTAAGAAGAAGGAGGATCATAGGGTGACATATAAGAGTGGAGGGAGCTGCACACAGGTGGACTATGTTCTATGCAGGAGATGCAACCTGAAGGAGATTGGAGACTGTATGGTGTTTGCAGCGGAAAGTGTAGCTAGACAGCATCGGATGGTGATCTGTAGGATGGTTTTGGAGGCAAAGAAGAAGAGAACGAGAGTGAGGACTAAAAGAAGAATAAGATGGTGGAAACTGAAAGAGGAGGAATGTAGTGCGAGGTTCAGGGAAGAGGTCAGACTGGGGCTGGGTAGTGGTGAAGAGGTGTTGGATGATTGGGAAACTACTGCAGAAGTGATGAGGGAGGCAGCTTGAGAAGTACTTTGTGTGTCATCTGGAAATAGAAAGGTAGACAAGGAGACCTGGTGGTGGAATGAGGAAGTGCAGGAGAGCATAGGGAAAAATAGGTTGGCAAAACAGAAGTGGGATAGACAGAGTGATGAGAAAAGTAGGCAGGAGTACAAGGAGATGTGACAGCAGGTAAAGAGGGATGTGGCGAAAGCCAAGGAAAAGGCATATGAGGAGCTGTATGAGAGGTTGGACACCAAGGAAGGAGAAAAGGATATATACCGATTGGCCAGGAAGAGGCATGTGCAGACCTGCAGTAACTACAGGGGTATAAAGTTGATCAGTCACACCATGAGGTTATGGGAAAGAGTAGTCAAAGCCAGGCTGAGAGAAGAGGTGACCACCTGTGAGCAACAGTATGGTTTCATGCCAAGGAAGAACATCACAGATGCCTTATTTGCTTTGAGGATGTTGATGGAGAAGTATAGAGAAGGACAGAAGGAACTGCATTGTGTATTTGTTTATTTAGAGAAAGCATAAGACAGAGTGCCGAAAGAGGAGCTGTGGTACTGTATGAGAAAGTCAGGTGTGTCAGAGAAGTATGTGAGAGTGGTGCAGGACAGTATGAAGACATGCAGTAGGAACGAAAGACTGGTTCAGGGTGAGGGTTGGTCTACATCAAGGATCAGCCCTGAGCCCTTTCCTGTTTGCAGTGGTGATGGACGGGTTGAAGGACAAGGTCAGACAGGAGTCTCCCTGGACTATAATGTTTGCGGGTGATATTGTGATTTGTGGTGAGAGTAGTTAGCAGGTTGAGGAGAGCCTGGAGAGGTGGAGATATGCGCTAGAGAGAAGGGGAATGAAAGTCAGTAGAAGTAAGACAGAGTACATGTGTGTGAATAGAGAGAGGGCAGTGGAGTGGTGCGGTTGCAGGAAGAAGAGGTGGAGAATGTGGAGGAGTTTAGATACCTAGGGTCAACAGTGCAAAGTAATAGAGAGTGTGTTAGAGAAGTAAAGAAAAGACTGCAGGCAGGGTGGAGTGGGTGGAGAAGATTGACAGGAGTAATTTGTGATAGTAGGGTATCTGCAAGAATGAAAGGGAAAGTTTATAGGACTGTGGTGAGACCTGCAATGTTGTATGGATTAGAGACAGTGGCATTGAGTAGAAGACAGGAGGTGGAACTGGAGGTAGCAGAGCTAAAGATGTTGAGGTTTTTGTTAGGAGTGACGAGGATGGACAATATTCGAAATTAGTTTATTAGAGGGACAGCGCATGTAGGATGTTTTGGTGTCAAAGTGAGGGAGGCGAGATTGAGATGGTTTGGACATGTGCAGAGGAGGGACATAAATTATATTGGTAGAAGATTGCTGAGGATGGAACCACCAGGTAGGAGGAAAAGAGGAAGGCCAAGGAGGAGGTTTATAGATGTGGTGAGGGAAGACATGCAGGTAGTTGGTGTGAAAGAGGCAGATGTAGAGGACAGGGTGTTATGGAGACGGATGATCTGCTGTGGCGACCCCTAATTGGAGCAGCCGAAAGAAGAAGAAGAAGAAGAAGCTTGTCCAGGGGTTCCCATTGAGGTGGTCCCTCCCCCTACAGAGAGTCCGGGTTTTTTACAGCCAGTATTTCATAATCCCAAGAAAAATGGGTTGCTGCACCCCACTTTGGAACCACACATTAATGAGGCTTATGTTTAATATGTTAATACTGAAACAAGTCATGTCTCAAATCAGGACAGAGGACTGGTTTTATCACGATAGATCTGAAATATTACTCTCACCCTGCACCATTTACTAAGTATGTGGATGCGGCTCTGGCTCCTCTGATATTCCAGGGCATTCACATACTGAACTATATCGACCATTGGTCAATATTAGCTTAATTAAAGCCCTTGGCAACCTGGCATTGATATGTTGTTCTTGCTCACATGAAGGGATTAAGGTTAAGACAAAATGGCAAGAAAAGTGTACTTTCTCTGATACAGAGGACCACTTATCTAGGTGTGGTGTGGGATTCAACCAATATGCAGGCACAGTTGTCTCCTGCTCAAGTTGAGTCTATCCTCACGGCTGTTAAGAGAGTAATAGAAGGCCAGTCACTCACTGTAATACAGTTTCAAAAACTGCTTGTTTTGATGGCAGCTGCATACAACGTGGTGCCACTTGGCCTCCTATACATGAGACCCCTGTAGTGGTGGCTCAAGACCAAAGGGTTCTCCCGAAAGTGCAACCCACTCCACACATTAAAGGTCAAACTTGTTAAGGTCACTCAGTGTTTTAGACATGTGGAGGGAACCCGGGCCCCATATTGGGGGCTCGTTGTCATCGTGTAATCTTAATGATGGATGCCTCACTCATAGGTTGGGGGGCAGTCTACCCAGATGTGGTGGAGCGAATATGAAGGAAGTTTTACAGAGCACAAGTGGACCTTTTTGTGACTTGAGAAAGGATGCTATGGTGCAGGTGTGGCTACAAATGTGTGGTTTTGCCTCCCTCCCGAGAGTTTTGGAGAGATTTTGCTGGGATGGAGTCTGTCTCTTTCTGGTAGGCATATGGACAGGGATTGCAGGGATTTCTGACTATAGTGGGTCCCATCAGCAAGAACAATGAGTCAGCATACAGAGAAGAGGTGCAACTGGTAACAGTCTGATGTGGAGCAAACAACCTGTCTCTGAATACTGACAAAATAAAAGAGCTCTCTGTTGACTTTAGGAGAACACAGAGCGACGATTCTCCACTAATCTGCGATGGATCCTTGGTGAAGATTGTCAAGATCACCAAATTGCTTGGTATTAATTTGGCAGAGAACTTTACTCGGTCACTTAACACCAGCTCAATCACCAAGAATGCCCAGCAGTGTCTTTACTTCCTGAGAAGGCTGAGAAAAGCCCATCCCTGTCTCCTACCCTGACCACATTCTACAGAGAGACATTTGAGAGCATCCTGAGCAGCGGCATCACTGCCTGGTTTGGGAACTGCACCGTTTTGGATCAAAGACCCTACAGAGAATAGTGAGGACAGCTAAAAAGATCATCAGCATCTCTCTCTCCCCTCTATCACGGACATTTCCACCACACACACTGCATCTGCAAAGCCAACAGCATTGTGGATGACCCCACACACCCCTCACACACACACTTTTCACCATCCTGCCATCAGGAAAGTGGTTCCGAAGCATTCGGGCAACCACATCCAGACTGTGCAACAGTTTCTTTCTCTCAAGCCATGAGGCTTCTCAAAATAGAACCAAATTTAAACTCATGAACACACACACAAATGTTTGACTGAACTGTGTTACTGATCTCTACAACACAGAATCAACACACACATACTCACTTTACACATCCATGTCTCAGCACCACCCATATTATATCACTTCATTATTACAAACTGTTTACATGCTGCTTTTGAATATCTTTTTGACTGCTGCTATTGCAGTTTTGCACAAACCCTTTTGTTAACATTTTGTTAAAATAGAAGGTACACTCACATACTCAGTTCTCTCTTACACACTGCACAGTGTAATATACAGTAGGTTTACTGGCGGTGCTATTTGGTGTTTTGTGTATTTTTCCTACAATGTCTTGTGTTGTCTTTGCATTGTCTTGTCTTGCACTGTTTGCACAAGTTTGCACACGATGCACCTTGTGTGGCAAGGACACTTATATATGGTTAAAATGACAATAAAAGCTTTTTGACTTGACTTGACTTGACTTGACTTCCCTCAAGGAAAACAGACAGACAGAGCACTTCCTGAACAACAGAAGCAACCGCCGTCTCCACTTCACATGCTGCTCGTGATGTTGCTCCCTCCCGTTGGCAGATTACACACATGGTTCAGAGCATGGTCACACAGAGACGTTCCCAAAGCATTTTTGATGCAACTCGAGTTCCCAAAGTAAACCCTTTTGCCAGTTCACCACTGTTCCTTACTTGGACTACTTTTAATAAATACTGACCACTGCAGACCGGAAAACACCCCACAAAAGGCGAGTTTTGGAGATGCTCTGACCCAGTCATCTAGCCATCACAATTTGGCACCCTTTTTTTTTTCGTATATCCCAGATATTTATAATTTATAGTTGTTAACAAAAGAAATGATCCTACATAGTGGTATATAGAGCCCTATTCCATCTTTTTTGAGGTGTGTTGCAACCGTTAATTAAAAAAAAGGGAACATTTTCTGTTTTAAAGTGTTATATATTCATTGGTAAATAAAATATGTGTATCTGAGATTTGCAGATCATTGCATTTTGTTGTTTACATTGAGCTTTCCAACTGTTTTTTAATTTATTTTATTTAATTTTTTTGTGATTGTACAACTATAAAAATGAATTAGATAAATATAAATAGTTTACCATTTTAACTGAAATAAAGAAATATTGAAATCAAATAAGTATATATATAGAGAGAGAAAACTTCTCTGTACTGAAAACATCAGCAAATGCTAAGATACAGTTAACATTAGATACCCCTTCCAACGATATATAACAACAATATATGACACATTTTCACATCTCTTTTTAGATTACACATGTATATGTTGTGTCCAAATAGAATAATTAACATATACAGACTAGAACACCCATAATAACATTTAAATATTAATTTAAGAAAAATCTAACAACGCAGAAATTCTTGTGAAGACAGCTAAGACCTGTTTATTTTCTAAGAATCTAATAAACCCGTCAGAATTTCACTCACTGAGGTTTTCTGACCATAATTGCTCTACAGCAACAAACAAGCATGATATACACTAGCACAAGCGCTCAAGTCAATTTAAAATGATGAAAGCATGATATGAAATAATCTATGGATCCCAGTGTTGGCTTGGAGTAAATTTGTCACTACACAAATAAAGCTCTCAGTCAGAAGCAGATTTTTTTGTCCCCGAGCAAATCTCGCCTTGTGGAAGCAATATTCCCAATAATGATAGCGTGACAATTTCCAGCCTGCACTGACAAGCCTGAGTTACAAGCATCTAATCTCGCTATCAGCAATTTTGTTTCACCAGGCGAGATTTAGCCTAAACAGATACGATGACATATTGAAAATGAGTCCACAAGAAGTTTTTTACTGTGCAGCTCTGCTGAGACACTAATACTGAACATATTTATTGCCTTCCAGTAAATAAATAAATAAATGAATGAAAATACAGTATCATTTATGCAGTATGGCAGTGTTCAGAGAATTGGAAGATGATGAAACGTAGACACAAAGGAACATTTCCAAACTCATAATTCGTTAATGACCCGCTGATATTCCATTTGTTTCAAATGATTAAATGATTAGATTTACAATCCGACAGCAAATAAATGCAGTAGGAAATGGATTTGTGATGCATTTCAGAGCCATTATAGAATTCGGGTACAAGGGAAAAAAATCTAAGAAAAAACTTAGCTCCCTGCTGAAGATAAGCAGAAAAAATATATTATAAAGTGCTGATGAATATATTAGACTAAACTGTGGTTTATGATGTCTCAGTGGGGTGAAATCTGAGTGCAATTATTTCTTTAAAAGGCTCCGACTCAACAGAAAAGACAAAAAGATGGATCAATAAATAAGTGAATACATTTCTTTATTTCGCCTCACTGCTGCTTTGGGTTTTGTGCTCAAAGTTGTTTTATTTATCATTGTGATTTTTTTTTTTTTCAAGATTCACACTGATAAATCATTTAGACAGATTATTAACTATTAACCATGAATTCTTGATTCTGATTGGTCAGAAGGTGTCAATGTGGGAGTCAGCAGGTCTGACTGCAAATCACAGGTTTGGATCAATGCTCTTGTTTGAATACGTTATCCTTTTCTACAGTAAAAGCTCATTTACAGGGATGTGCAGAGTAGACGCAACACTGCACCGATTTTAGCTTTGTGAGTCATGTAAGAATTCTTGGAATTTGAATTTAAACAAAAAAAATGAAACAAACATACAAGCAATAAATAAATAAATAAATAAATAAATAAATAAATAAATAAATAAATAATATGCCTCTCCCTGGTCAGTGTAGTGTTGCAATGACCGACTTTCTGTAAGTTAGACCTGGTCCTGGTTGTCCTGGTCCTGGTTGTTTCAAATGTATCCCTTCTAAGAATTATGAAGGGGAGATTTGGGAAGCTTCACTACAGCTGATTATGTTTCAGGTCAGTGTAAAAACATCTCCAGTGATGATCCAGAAACACATGGATTAAATTTCAAGTGTCATAAGAGGATAAAATGTAAATATTTATTTTTGTTATCATTTTTTACATTTAATACATGTGATTATTTGCCAAACATTTTTTCTTTGTCATTGTGTTGTATGGAATGTGTGGAAAGAGTCTCTAGTGTCACAGTCAGAGATGAACCTGTTATTAAGTTTTTTTTAAAGGAAAACATTTTATTTAATTTTACAATCTACATGAACATTGTTCAAGCACAAAGTCACAGTCATGCCAAAGACAGCAGAATAGATGTGGGTTGTGTGACAGTTCTATAGATAAACGGCACTATGGTGTCCTCAGAGATCATAGCTCGAATAACTCAGTGTGTTTAGCATCATAAGTTCATCCCAAGAGCTTCAGGGGGTCAAGAACCCATGGAGGACAAAAGCACAAAACACACACCTCGTCCTGGAAACGTGGCAGATTTGGGGAAGATAATCAGTCATCATGAACGAGCGTTACACAGCCTCTGAGCGGTTGCTTAATATTTTACTAATGCTCACCTCCTCTGTGTGATGTGCAGAACAACCAGATATTTTTCTGTGTTATTACAAAAGCAAATGATACATAAAAACTGTTAAATAATTTATGCCCACCTCCACACAAAATGATGATTTACTTAATAATGTTAGTGACATTTCTCTTTCTTTATTTCCTTTCTGTTTAATGCTTTCTTTCTTTCATTTTATTATTTAATTTTAAAATTTCTAATGCATTTTTCTTTTTTCAAATATTTAAATATATCTGAACAGCTATTTTCCTTTCTTTCTAGCTTTTTTCTTATTTAATTCTAATGCACAAAACGCAAAGCTGAACACACCTTACATAAAATTGCAAATATTATAGTTATAATTGTAATAGAAAAGTATAGAGTTGAAATGTAATCAAAAATTACACACATTTTTTTTAATATAAATGCGTTATATTTTTATGATATGCATCATAACATTATTAAGAAAATAACAAAATAAATGCAGTATTTTATTGCTAACTAATTACTAATAATGATTCTTTGTAAGTGCATTAATTGAGCAGTTTCCAGTGTACTGTATACGCTGCACAGTAGATTTGGAAATGTAATACTAAAACCACTCAGTGTAGTTTGTAGTTCTGTTTATTGTGTATTTGTATTTCTCTTTTTAACTAGTGACAGTTACATTTGGGTAAGAATCACAGAATAAACTGAGGATGACATTTTAACTCTGTTATATTTGTGAGCTGAGCACTGATCCGCATTCCTGATCTAATAATCTGAGTGAAAATGGGCGCCAGAGATCGCTTGTCTGTGTGAGGATACAGCATTTTGATGGTCTGCAGGATCAGCGTTCCAATCAGATCCAGTTCCTGCTCGTCTCACTACATCGCCTTTTTATGTACCTCACACTGAGATTACAAGCTACCGGATATAGTGAACTTCATTAGCGTTTCTCTTTTTTTGCGCATATTTTTTTTCTTTCTGCCTTCCAAGTCATCTCTTTGTCCTAGCAGTTATTTTTCCCCGCGGTCCTTTTGAAATGCACGAGCGCCTTGCTTCCTCTGTTTGCGGTGTCTCATGCTGTGCGGGAGATTGAAGGAAACGCATTTGTAAATCAACTGCTCGGCTAAGTAATTTAGCTAATGGACTAATCGGAGCTAAACTTTGTAAATGAGGGTTTTTATGAGGAAGCTGCGCAAAAACGTTTCACCAATGTCACAGCCGATGAGCATGCAACTGAAAAATAGCCGGATGGATGTGAGAAGAAAGAAGGATGGTGCCTTGTCTTATCACCAGTAGTGCCCCTTATTGAGAAATAAACTCATGAGATGCAGAACACAATCACTGACTACGGTGACTTCAATAAGTGTCCTGTCACTGAAGATGCCTGAGCTCATGTTAGAAATTTATATAAAATTAGAATCCTCAAATTCTTTTTCCACTCCATGCCTGGTTTAAATGTTTTACTATATGTATGAGCTAATCCACAGCTTGGTGTACAATACATGAATTAAATGCATTATACAAAACTGTCCTGTGAAAAATCATACATTACAATTTTTGCAACATTTACATTTACAGCATTTGGCAGATGCCCTTATTCAGAGGAACTTCTCATTCACACAACTGAGCGGTTGAGGTTTTAAGGGCCTTGGTCAAGGGCCCAGCATATGCAGTAATAGTAGTGAGATTTGACCTCACAACATCTATCTATCTATCTATCTATCTATCTATCTATCTATCTATCTATCTATCTATCTATCTATCTATCGATAGATAGATCTATCGATAGATAGATAGATAGATAGATAGATAGATAGATAGATAGATAGATAGATAGATAGATAGATAGATAGTGTGCGTGCGTGCGTGTGTGCATGCGTGTGTGTGTGTTTGTGTGTTATTATGACATTATAATGTTATGACTGAAAATAACAAGGATTATGTCTTCATCATGGCACCTGTTAATGGGGGGATATATTAGGCAGCAAGTGAACATTCCTTCCTCAAAGTTAATGTGTTAGAAGCAGGAACAATGGCCAAGCATAAGGATTTGAGAAAGTATGACAAGGGCCAAATTGTGGTGGCTAGACGACTAGGTAAGATCATCCCCCAAACCACAGCTCCTAGTCAGTATGTATAAACAATTGTCCAAAGAAGGAAAAGTGGTGAACAGGGTCATGGGCAGCGGTAAGAAAAGGCTGGTCTGTGTAGTCTGATCCAACAGATGATCTACTGTAGCTAACATTGCTGAAGAAGCTTTTTTTGCTAAGTAATTAATTTGAAAATGTTTAAAAAAGCTGCCTCACTCTGAATATGACAATGGCTGTTATTTCTTTTTTTTTTTTGTTATTTTTTTTTTTTTTTTTTTTTTTTTGGTTACAATTAAGATCATTTATTAACTCTAGAACAGTGAATAAACTAACTGGAACTACTTCTGTTTTCAGTGGCTTGAACTCACACCTCCCACACAATAAGAATCAAGTACTCAGTTTAATGCCCCAAATTGTAACTTTACATGTCCTTAGGGTTATTACCTGACATACATGACATCTCTGTGTGCATCCTAGCATTATAAAGTATCTCCAAACATGCTGCTACTTAAAATAGTAATTCTTCATACAACTATTGTCTTATTTAAAAAATTGCTACTAATACAAAAGTCAGGTTTAGTATTGGGCTGATAACATTGATTTGATATCAGAAGAAATAAAAATGATAGATTTGATTAAATCCTTTAAGTAATGAAAAAGATTTTCTGTGAGCTTGAAACATTTGCATACAGGTTATGGGGAATTATATATAAAGTATTTTAACATTCAGTTTAGTTACCAAAAAAAAAATGGTTTCAACTTTCAATTCATTGAGGAAAAAAAATTTAACATGGAGGCATTATGACAATGTCATGACACATCCTGGGAAATAGGCATTGCATTACACATTGTCCTTTTTGTCTGATTCACTTCCTGCCTTGATGGCCTGAGAGAAGTGATTAGAATGTATTAATTCCACAAGTCCGTTTGCTCTCTATGCTCAGTATTATTTGGGATGAAGCAGAGAGCCTCTGTTTGTGCCTTGACCTCCTATTTGAATAAGTTAATGCTGCAGCGTGTTTGTGGGGCGAGAGGAAAATGGAGTGAGTGCCTATCTGTTCCACGCAGAAGGCTCCAGAGAACCCGATTCCTTTTCATGTGTCAGTTTTTGAAGGTGCCATTCTCCTCTGCTGGGTTTTTATCGGCGGCAGGCCCTGACAGCTTCAAGCCGATTTCTGCAAAACCATTCATAAACATCATGATGGGAAAGAAGGAATGTAGAGAAGATGGGGAGAGAGGAAAATAGAGAGTGCAAGAGAGAGAGAGAGAGAGAGAGAGATGGAAAAGAAACATCAATTGTGTCCATATCCTTACTCAATTCTTCACGTAAATCCATGTTTATTATTAGCTGCTTTTGTGTCGTCTAAATAAACATTTGGGATCAGTGTAAAGCAACGCAACGCCATTGAGAACTGTAACGTTCTGAATGCTGCTTAAAGTTCGCTTTGGGTTTTCAATTTACAGCACGATGAGTTAAATCTGAAACCCTGGACAAAACTAATCTGACATTCTGACACCTATTCATACCACATTTCAACAAAAAAGGTATAGACCGTATAAATGCCACAGGAAAGGAAAATAGGCTCTTTCTGTAGAGAAGAAAAGAAAAGAAAAACCTACTGCGGAGCAGAAAAATCGTCTCAGAGGTGATGAGGTTGCTGTTAAAGCCTTGGCCTACAGTCAGGTATAAGTGTCCATGATAACAAAACTAATATATAGTTTATATCAAAGTTGTTTGATATCACAAAATAAAATAGAATTCAGAGTTTATTATTATCAGACATTTAGACACAGTGACTCTTTTAAATATAGAGTGTTTGGTGAACTGGTATACTTGTATGCTGTCGTCCCCTCACATTCACACGTTCACTCGGGTTTGTTGACGGTGGTGTGGTGGGTTGTCTCTTATCCCAGAGATCCCTCATGTCTGTGTTACCTTCTGGGAATTGAATTAAATAAATAATTGTAAAAATATTGCTATTTATTATTATTTTATATATTGTGAACTCTCTACCGATCTCTCATTTTATCCTTTAGGCTACATTCATATAAATGTTGCTGTGATTATATCTCAGATGACATTATCTTGTTTTCTTCTCTGTTATCATGTTCTAATTTAAAAATGTTCACATGCTTTAGCTTAGAGGTTAGCTTCTCTGAAAAAATATCTTCCCTCAAAAATCCTCCATTAGAAGCTGTTTAGCATAGCTAGACTACAATTATAAACCAACAGAGCAATGGAGCTCTAAGGTAAAACAATTTCCACCATGATGAACGCCTCCTGTCTATGTCATATAACTTTGGCAAAGATAAACAGACCCTGTACAACTTCCCTGAGTCTTTCTAAAAGCAGTCACAGGAGGAGTGTGAGCATGCAGAGAAAATGATGAAACTGCAGAACAAAGAGGAAGAAAGAATTTTCCAGCAGGACATCACGATTTCTATCTCTGTACTAGAATAGGGTAAGCATAAGTAGCCTTATGCTTTTTAGTAGCTTTGTTGTATTAAGAGCCATTTGGAACATATTTTCATTGACTCAGAATCACTGACATTTTCTTCTGCGACATGATAAAACAGCAAGCAGAGTTTGAGATGCATTGCATCCCCAAACAATTTAAACAACCTTTTAAATATCTTAGTAAACTAGAGAATTATTACAACAATGAAGAGACTATCATGGGACTTTACTTGCTTTAACAGATGGCATATAAATACAAAATAATATTTCACAATGAAGAACCCCTAGGATGTAAAATCACCCCTGGAAATTCACACAGCTGAGGCATTGCTTCCATCATTGTCAAAACAAATAAACCCTAAAATTTTTTCCCATGAAGTGATGGATGAAAGGGAAAGGAATAGCATGCAGAAAGATACGCCAGAAAGAAATACGCCAATGGGTCATGATTACAGCCGAAGAGCTGGCAACATATATGGTTTGCAGAGCATTTAATTGGACTATCTTACAGATTTACACACTGTGTGCCTTTTCCATAAATAAATAATGAAAAAACATTATGTTCCTAAACATATCAGACTGAAAATCCATCTCCAAAATGTTTTAGAATTTCAGGGTCCAGAACAATAATCTATACATACTGAAACCTGTGCTACATGTACTGTTAATGAGTAAGATGTCTAGTGATTAAACTTGAACTTCATTTATAAATACAATCAATTGTTGCTGCAGCCTAAAAAAATGGATCTCAGGATCTCAGGAACAACATATCAGATATATGTCATTATTTTTATTTTGTCACTGTAAAAAAACCTACAAATGGCCATCATAAGTGTTATATAATTCATTACATTACCCACAATTAACAGTTTTTGTAGATTATTAGCAATATTTGATAATAAAATATATATTATATCTTTGGATGATATTTCGAATATTTTTTTTTCCTTTAAACAGAAACTTCATTCTGCATTTATTAAAGCTGTAGCTGTGAGAATTTAATTTAATCTCCCACGCCTGTGTTTATAGCGACTTCTCTTTTTTAATCTAATAGAGTCCATATTTTCCATTTTATACCTTTGACCTTGTGCTTTGAATCAAGAGCCAGCAGTTCTGGAGATTTATTGACTAGCAGTTTTGAGATTTCTTCACTCAAGCATTAGCTGATAGTTTGTCTGCAGAATTAATGCTGTAGTGCTGTGCAAAATTAGATTTTATCAAGAACATCTTTCTGTAATAGACAGTAAATGTGCCCTATATTGCTAATTATGGGATTATTAAAAATTCTACATAATGTCAATATATATTAAAAGTGTTTATTTATATAAAAATAAATAAATAAATAAATATTTTATTTTATTATTTTTTTTTTTTATTAAAACCCTTCCACTGGGAATGCCTCTGATTCTTTTTAATAAAACAACCAAATAATCATAAACAAATAATGATACTTTTTATTGTTATTTTTATTGTTGTTGTTGTTGTTGTTATTATACAGTACTATTTTATCCTTAAAATACAGTAAAGGGGAATAAATAAAATGTGTGGGTGGAGCTACCAGGACTGTGCTTTTCACAAACTTTGTCATAAAGGTTAATCTTAGTTTAGTTTACTGCAATTAACAGGTATTTTTTCAGTGCTGCAGTTCCAAAATGCAAAATGTAAACACAAGAGAAAAAAACAACTACATTTCCAATCATAACCGATTACAAGTAAGCTTACATTATATGTTTGTCTGTGTGTGTTTTTTTTTAAATACCTTTAAATTGTGTGAATCACATAAAAAAAATAAAATAAAAAAAAAAAAAAAATGCTCATTATGTCAAAGCTGATCTGCAGCACACAAATCTGGGTTAGGGTTAGTACTAAGATTTGGTCATTTAGCAAGTCAGTGTTTGAATCAATGAAACTTTTGTTAATTTGTCAGATTTTTTCCTTCTCTATTCATTTCTCCACCATTTCAATCATATACACTTTTATTACATTCAGCAAGTCACATGATTTCATTTATTGAATATTTGTTAATGAGTTATTTTGCTCTCAGTGATTCTGTCGAATAAAAAGCAAGTATAAGCACATGCAAGCGTGGTGAACGTCTCTATGTTACATATGTAACCCTAGTTCCCTCTGGGGAACAAGACTATGCATTAAAAACGCTTTGAGTCAGTGTTTGCATCAATTAAACTTTTGCGCCTCACCTGCCCAGTCCAGCTCCTGTTTGCAAGCTTTGGGCGGGTTCTCCCCCTGCGAAGAGAGTATGCATCTCCACCTCTCTTCCTTCGAAGAGGATTGGGGGCGAGGTCGGAGTCAGCAATTAGCAAAGTCAAGGAGCTCATGGAGCTTTGACACATGCTGTGGAAAAACTAGATCTAGCTTGGCCGGCTGATGAGCAGAAAGCCCCTTTATCCAGAAAGCTTGACGAGCGCTTTCTGCTCCCCGTCTGCAAGTCTAACCTCCATGTCCGGGTCTACCGTTTTACCTGACCTGCACACCAAGGTGTCCAGGTCCTGGGGCAAAACCTTTCTCAGCCCGCCTCTAAATTCATGGGGTTTAGGTATCACAGTTATGGAGTAATGCCTCAGTTAAAGAGATGCTAGCAGGCTTTCTCTCTCTCTAGGTGTATGCCTCGGCAGGTCAGGCCGCTGGATGTCTGTACACCATAGCAGTGTTGCAGGCATACCGAGCCGACCTGCTGCAAGAGCTGGATGTGGGAGACATCATGGGTGGCCAGGTGCAAGAGCCCCGCTGTATGGTGGACTTGGCTTTTAGAGCCACCAAGGAGACCACTAAGGCCATCGGCTGGACCTCCACCAAGAGTTTGTAGCTCACCCGGTCTGAAATCTCTGACAGGGACAGGGCTGTACTGCTGGACGCCTCCTCTCACTCTTCAGCCTATTCGCCGACTCTGTTATCTCGGTAATCTAAAGGTTCCAGGAGGCGGAGAAACAAACAGCGGCATTCAAGTGGTATCGTCCGAAACCTAACCCAGCACCTCCCATTGTGAGGTCTGTCATTTTCAATAAGACAGCTTGACATAAAAGTCCTGACAGGATGTTCTGACAGACGTGTCTCGGTGGGTCCTGAGCACTGTTCCTGATGGGAACTGAGCAGGCTCTGGTCATGGAACAGGAAGTAAGCACTCTCCTGAAGAAGGCCATCGAGGTGGTCTCCCCATCAGACAGAGCCAGGGTTCTACAGTCGGTACTTCATAGTTCCCTGAAAAGACGGTGGGTTGCGTGCTTTTCTAGATCTATGTCAGCTGAACCGCTCAATAATGAGACTACAGTTGAAAATGCTGACCCTCATGTAGGTCATGTCTCAGATTAGATATGAGAATGTGAGATTGTCATAGATCTAAAGGATGCATACTTTTTGAGGTTAGCTTTTGGAGGCTTAAAAATATCGGATTCTTCCGTTTGGCCCTGCCCTATCAGCCCGCACCTTCACAAAGTGTGTGGATGCAGCTCTGGCTCCAGGTCATCCGCATCCTGAATTATATTGACGATTGGTTTATATTAGCATCAAGACGTCATTTTTACTCATTTGAAGTAAAGTGAGTTGGGGTTTTGACTGAATACTAAAAAGAGTGTGCTTTCTCTATTACAAAAAACACTTATCTAGGTGTCATATGGGATTTGACTGCTATGTGCACGCAGCTTTCTCCTGCCTGCATTGGGTTCATCCTTAACGGCCATCAGGAAGGGCAGAGAAGGGCAGTCACTCACTGTCAAGCAGTTCCAGAGACTTATATGCTTGGGGAGATCCCAGGTTTCGATCTCTAGGCCCTGTGTTGGGAGTCCTCTCGCATCTTCAGAGACATTGCACTGTCCTCTCTGGGTCTACCTCTGGGGCTGGCCGCCATGGCACAGGCACGGCCGAAGGCGCTGCTCCTGGGAGTTCTGTAGAAAGTTAGTCAGAATGGAGTCCGTTTCCTTCTGGTAGCCATGGTTCACAGACCTGCTGGTGACACCGGACCTTCTATTGGACAGATTACACATGTGACAACAGGAAAACATCCCAAAGCGTTGAGATGCAGCGTCTTGTTTCCTCAGGGAACTAGGGTTACATATGTGATTTGCTCGTCATACATTAAACCAGTTTTGGAATCAGTGGCTCATTGCAATTCGGAATATACTTACACTTTTACTTCCTAAAAAAATTTAAATATGTCTAGCAAACTAAACAAAACAAACTGATTTTTTTTTCTCAAATGGACCACAAATAAATATACATGTTAATGTTTAAATAAAGATTTGTCAAAACAGAACAGTCAAGAGATGAAAAAAAACAAATTGTTGTTTTCTCCACAGAGATGTGTCACAAAAATGATTGTTAGATAATATTAGCGATGCTAGTCATAGACTCTTTAAATTCAACGGAGTCTGTGTGTGTCTGTGTGTGTGTGGGCTATCACAAAAATAACATCTTACGCACACCCACCCACACACACACACACACACACACACACACAAATAGTTCATGTGTCACACTTGAAGCTCTTTAGCTGCTTGTTCTGTCTCTCTCTCTCCTTTCACTCCACTCAATCACACTAAATTGTGTGTGTGTGTGTGTGTGTGTGTGTGTATGTGTGTGTGTGAGTCATTGTCAGTAAGAGCTAGCTATCTAGATGAAGCTGTGTTAAAAGCAGTAGTAACACTGAGTTGCTGGTTAAAACTGGTTTGTAGTTTTTTTGCTGCTTTTCTCTTTCATACACACGCACATTAGTTTTATGCAATACAAGTGTTGTGCAGTTATTTGTTCCCTCCGCACAAAGCCAGGTCCATGAAGATCTGCTTTATATGGGCTGGAGTGGAAGATCTTGATTGCCCTGCTAGTGAACTCTGACCTCAACCCTACTGAACACCTTTGGGATGAATTGGAATGCTGATTGCACCCCTAGGCCTCATCACCTATCAGCAGCAGACTTTACAAACACCAATGTAACTAAATGAGCACAAATCTCCACAAGTACAATCTAAAATCAGGCCGTACATATTTTTAAAAGAGTGGAGATTATTATAACAGCAAATAGTGAATAAATATGAAATGAGATGCTCAAAATGTACACACACACGATTTTCCATTGAGTGTGTATACATGTGAAACATACATATAATCTTTTATTTGTCAGTTTTTGAGTCTGTCTTAAAGCCTTTGCCTGCTTTATTTCCATCTTGAAGCAGTGAAACAGACACACTTTGGTACTTTGTAAGCATTTCAGAATGTAAGCGGTGAGTCAGAGATTCTTTCAGTGCAGAACATTGGTACATACATTACAGAGGTGGATTAGATTTGTAGTGAATAGGCAGCGTGCTTTCATGAACAGAATAATGTGTTTAGAATGTGCCGTAAAACAATGTGGGAGAAAATCAAGGTTTCCTGCGTCTGAATAGCTTTGACCTCGTAAAGGCTTTGGAACGCTCTCTGCTTTCTCATTAACATCAAGCGAGGAAATTAACAAGCTGACGAGTCTACAGTACATTGATAATATGGTTGTTTATCGATCTCAATTACACAAGACTGTCTTTGCCTAACAAGTACACAGTATCATATATAAATTTTAATAATCACTCAGTAGTAATTTCAAAAACAGTTGAACACAAAAAACCCCCCTAAAAAAACCCCTAAAAAAATAAGGTTAAATAAATCACTAAATACTCATTTAAAGAAACCACATATACTTTATTTAATTATTAATTAATTGATATAACAATCTATTTATTTATTTGTTTGTTTGTTTTAGAGTAGGTCAAACGTTTAGTTGTTGCCCAATACTAAAATAAATTAATAACTGTAAAGCTAACTCATTTGGTGCTCATCAGAAACCATTACACGAACAAAAAATAAACAAAAAAAACACATGGAACAACAACACAAAAACAATGATGTGTGCTGACGGGACGCACTTTGCTGTATGTGTTTGCTCGCTATGTGCTGAAGAGACGTATATCTAAAACATTACATATGTTAATAACGTTAAATGGTCAATAATTGGAAATGTGTTTTAAAGTGTTCCTTTTTTTTTTTTTTTTTTTTTTAATTTTTTTTTTTTTTACATATTTATTTTTCCTTTGGTTACTACAAATCAATATAAATACATTTCTTTATAATTGGTAGAAATGTGTTAATTAGATGTTTTGTTGTATTTCCACCAAATTTGCTAAAATTTGATTATCATTTTTTATAATAACCAAACTGCAATTATATGTAGACCATTCAAGTTTAATATCTGACATGCGATTTTGATTCAGTTCAATGTATTATTTATTGCATTGCACATATTTTCACTCACATTAAAATTTGCATATATTCCCCTGACTGTACATTTGAATTCATATACTGTAACACAGAAGCACCTCTCACTTGTATGTAAAAACAATTAGTAATCAAACTTATTCTGATTATTGATTATTTGATTGATATGATTTTTTTTATTCTTTGTCAATTGTACAACTTTTTTAAAACATGTGGAAACTACCATTATTATTGTTATTTTTTATGTTGTTGTTGCTGATCCTGTTGATATGTTTCTTCTGTGTGCTAAAAGTTTGCACAATGTCTCAATAACTAATTGTCTGATTTTCAGTCTACTGATGAACTTCTCAGGAACTGCAACTCTTTTTATATCCAACTTCATATAATGGCACCCAATCCAGTCTTTTACCAAAAATAACACCACACACTCACACACACACACACATACAGGCATGCACCATTCAGGCTGCATCATTAGTGTACATTGCTGTGCTCTGGGTTTGGGGGAACGGCGTCCTAATAAAAGGCTCATTATTTCCAATTACACCTCCCCTAACATCCATCATAAAGTGGCCATGTAAAGCGAGGAAGAGCCATTAAAGAGCATCATTAAGGGAGATGAGGACAGAGCGAGGGATCGCTTAAAGATCCACCATGGCTGCATCTGCGCTGGATTTATGCCTCCGTCAGAACCAGTTTCACAATCAAGGTTTCAATCAGGGGAATATGACTAATACGTTAAATTATACATGGACACATTCATTACAGCTCGCTTTTACGAGACAGGGTTTCTCCCTGTGTTCGATTAGCCATGTGTAAAATTATGAACGCATTCACGAAGAACACAAACACGACCAGGAGCGTTGTGAACATAAATAAAGTAGAGGTCATGTGACTAATGTGGAACTGTAGGACAATTTGGAAAGTATTTTATTTTATTTTATTTTATTTTATTCTTTGTTTTGTTTTTTAAGACATAATTTTGATATATATTTTGAAATATAAAGAGAGTATGGAGAAAAGAGTAAATGAGTATGAAGAGGACATGAATAAAAGAGTAAAAAATTATAAAGAGAAGGGAGTTAGGGAGGATGGACATTCACAGAGGAAAGAAGGTTGGAGAGAACAAAGTGAGATGATTAAGAAAAAGTAAGGAAAAAAGAAAGGGAAGAGGATGGTGAAAGAGTGAGAGCAGATGGAGAAAAAGTAAGGGAGTATGGAGAAGAGTGAGAGATAATAAAAAAAGATTGAGGTAGGATAAGAAAGAGTAATGGAGGATGGGGAAAGTCAGGAAAGATGAAAAAAGAGTAATGGAGAATCTAGATAGAGTGAGTGAAATGGAGAAAGAGTGAGAGAGGATGGAGAAAGAGTGAGAGAGAATGGAGAAAGAGTGAGGGAGGATGGAGAAAGAATGATGGAGAATGGAAAAAGAGTGAGGGAGGATGGAAAAAGAATGATGGAGAATGGATAAAAGAATAGGGAAAGATTGAGAAAAGGTTCAAATAGATGGAGAAAAAGTGAGGGAGAATAAAGTAAGGGTAAGTAAAGATTAAGAAAAAGTGAGGAAGATTTAAAAAGAGTAAGGGTGAACAGAGAAAGAGTAAGGAAGGATGAAAAACAGTAAAAGAAAAATAAGAAATAGTAAGGGGGGATGGAGAAACGAGATGAGAGAATAGAGAAAGAGTAAAGGAAGATGAAGAAAGAGTGAGGGGAAAAGGAAGAGTAAGAGAGGATAACAAAAGAGTAAAGGAGAATAGTGAAAAAGTGTCAAATGATAGATAACAAGTAAGGGAGGATGGAGAAACAATAAGGAAGGATAGAGAAAGAGTGAGGGGAATAAAGAAAGAATACTAGATACTGAAACAAGAGATTTACAGAATGGAGAAAGAGTAAGAGGTGATGGAGAAAAAGTAGACAAAAATCTGTGAAAATGGAGGGAGGATGAAGAAAGAGTGAGGAAGGATAGAGAAAAAAGTAAAAAAAAAAAAACATTAAAATGAAGACAGATAATAAAGAAAGTGGGATGAAATATAGAGAATAGAGTGAGGGACAATCGAGAGAGCAAAGTCAGAGAATGCAGAAAATATTAAAGGAGGGTGAAAAAAAAAAACAAGAATTATGGACGGAAAATAGAGGTAAAGATGATAAAGGGGAAGAATTAAGGGAACAAAAATGCATAAGGATGATAAGAATGCTAAGAAATAGAAAGAACAGTAAAAGAAAACTCAAGAAAACATGACAGATTGAGAGAATCTATTTATCTCTGTATCTGCCTCTCTGTCTGTGTCTGTCTGCCTGTTATTGTACATATGAAATATAGGGATTGTCCTGGGCTGCCTCATTAACACTACACTGTCTTAGTCACGTGCCTCAACTCGAGTACATTCACCATCCTGCTGCGCCCCCTGCAGTCATACACAGGTAGTGACCTTATAATCAACATCGCACCTCCTGACTGTCCTCTCCTAACTAAGTAAGGGACAATTTATTCACACTGTTTAACATGTGGGGGAAAGAAAGATGACTCTTCTGTTTTCTATGTTACTGTACAATTTTTTATCTCTCATCCTGGTCAGATTTTTTTTTTTTGCACACACTCATCCTTCTCACCTTCTTGTTCTCCAACTCTCTCAGTATTACAGAGAATTTCACAGACAGACAGCCTGTAAAAGGTAATGAATTCTCCAACTGTTTTGTTTTTCTCTTCATTTTTTATTTTTGTTCCTAGTCTGTCTATCTATCTATCTATCTATCTATCTATCTATCTATCTATCTATCTATCTATCTATCTATCTATCTATCTATCTATCTATCTATCTATCTATCTGTCTGTCTGTCTGTCTGTCTGTCTGTCTGTCTGTCTGTGTCTGCCCAGCTGACAAACCATCCATCCATCCATCCATCCATCCATCCATCCATCCATCTATCCATCCATCCATCCATCCATCCATCCATCCATTCATCCATCCATCCATCCATCCATCCATCCATCCATCAGTTGCTTTTTGAAAATAAACACGCTTTTACTGAAATTCTGATTGGTTGTGGATGAGAGGTGAGAGGAGTTAGTGCTTATTTCTTTATTCTGAACTAAATCAGTCTACAGTCTGAATGTGAATTTTATGGGGCATCATTTTGTCCAGATGGACAGATTCTTCACTTCCTTCTTGAAGAAGTGGAATGTGAGAAGATCTCATCACAATGCTGGTGCCGGTCTTGGAGTGGACACATGGCACAAATAATAGGCAAACAACACATTTCAAAAAAAAAAAAAAAACATGATTTGATAGTGTAACATTATAATCGATGCAATTTTCATAAAATGTGGTGTTTTTTATGTTTCTGGTGTTCAGGTGATGATTTTAGCTTCACTGAGCAGAGTGTTTGATCCCAACAGGACTGGGATTATGTGTTCCGGTGTTTCGGACTTCTTTCTGTAATCAGCTTGTTTATCACGTCTCGCTGGCTGAAGCCCAGCCCTGGTCCGATTTTCTCCCCAGATGGTGGTCATCTGCTCACGTTATTCTTGTTCATCTGTTGTGGCATTTCCTTCGAGTCCTTTGAAGCCGCAAGCAGCGTGACGGTGAACATGCATATGCTGTTTCATGTCTTCTAATTTATGGACCTCCACATGGCAGGAAGTGTGCATTAACATATTGTGTCCTGTATCCCGGTGTTAAATACAGACTAGAGCAGATACCTGAGAGATAGAAAGTGTGAGAAAATTAAAATCATAAACTCCTCTGTCCTGAGGACATCGGAAAAGTTCAAGTTACAGTTTTAACTGTGATTATGACAAACAGCTGACACTGGAGTCTCCTTACCTAAATGTTAAACAAACGCAAAAACTTCAGTAGAGTGTACTGCTGTACACGTCCCCTGAGGGCGCTGTTGGAATGTTGCTATAAAAACAATAATGTATTAGAAAATAACTGTGGGAATTAATACAATCCCCTGATTTGCAGATACACTAAGGTCAGAGAATATTAATCATTAACCTTCTGACCAATCACAATCTAGAACTCAACATTATTATTATTATTATTATTATTATTATTATTATTATTATTATTATTAATATTAATATTAATTGTCACCAGGTTAATAGGAAGTTTTATTTTGATATAATATTTAAATTGCATTTCTATAGCACTTTTAACGATAGAAGCAGCTTTGTATAAATCTGGACATGGACATACATTTATCCCTAAACTTCATTAAAATTCATAAACAGATTTTGGTCAGATGAATATTGATGACACTCAGCTTCCTCTTCATGTTGGGACCATTGGGGTGAGTTTTTTGCACCAGGAAACATTACATGAGAGAAAATGGTGGTGCATGGAGAGGCCATCTGCTGTGGCACTAGAGCAACTCCCTCAAGTGTGATGCTAACACACACACACTCAGTCACACACACTCACCCCTACTCACACACCAGACAGAAATCTGTTGAATATTCACACTTTTATACAGCACTTATATCTCCAGATGTGCTGAGAGATGTATTCTTTTTTGCCTTCTTCCTGTGCTGTCTCACACTCCCATATGTGATGATGGAGTCGTTGCTAATCCATCCTGTGTGAAGAACGTCAGCTCCATCAGCAGTCATCCAACTGTCCTTTTGCTTAACACTCAGAACACTCAAATAGACCATTATAACTCCTGCTATAAGATTAAGCAAAATTATTATGAAACTACGTGGACTACATGATCTAAATGTATTTTATAACAGATTTATATAACAGGTGTACACAAATAAGAGAATTTACAAAATTGAATCTTTTGCACAAAAATTTCATATTTATATTTGGACAAATAAGAAAAAGACTTCTATGATTCTATGATTTGGTTACTTTCATATTTTTTGTCCAAATGACTGAATCTGCTGAAAAGAAGAAATGCAAATCTCAAGTATGAACACAGTTCACAATACTGACTCGCCTAAAACAAGAGGAACAGCTATTATTCATGAACAGAATGAGTGACTGAGTAAAAACTGACTTGCTAATAGAGGGAGTGAGAGAAAGATTATTAAAACTATTCACTGATTCAATCACTGAGTCGTGATAGAGGGATTATTATTATCATCAAGAATTAACATCCTCCTGCATCAACATCTACTGCAAGAGGATGAAACCTGACCAGGCTCATGACAATGATGAAATGATTCTTCAAGTTGAACACTGACAAAATGTGTGTTAGGAGTGATTCTTGTCATGCCTTAAATGTTTTTAGTCACATAAACTGCAAATCTGTTGAAGGTGAGAACAATAATTCTTAAATGCTGACCTCAAATGGAATTAATCTAAAATCACCTGCTGAATGAGAAAGTGGCGAAAAAGATTTGATGACTGAAACACTCAGCACCTTTTCAAAGCATAGGTGCCAGTGAGCGCCCCCTGCATTACCACCATCCTCACCCAATAATATGTTTTACCTGTTTAAGTTGAATATACAGTATATGTTTACATATTTAACTTCAGACAATTTTACAATGATTAAAATTTGTGAAATGTGTTCAACATTTTGATTAGAAGGTTGTGAATGACTTGTATGGCATGAAGGTAGACTATTGTGGTGAGAGAGCGGAGATATACGGGGTGGGGGAGTGGGTGGAGTCTAGAAACAACCCTGCAAACGTTCAAAAACCAGAAAACGCACTGAATTGCTGAACACTAAAGAAGCCGAACTCAGACATGACAGTAAGGAAAGCAATGAATCAGACTCCATAACTATAAACGATCTATACTTGAGATTGACACAAATATAAATACAACAGGCTTTCGCTAATTTGTAGATGCTAGAGTCAGTCATGTCACAGTATTTATTTGCTAGGATAATTAGAATAAGCTAATAGAACTCAAGGCATGTCCTTTAGCATTAGCATCTCTTTTTACAGATTCTTTCCTGAAGCAGATATGATGTAAGCAATTGTATGAGAGAGACTTCAGCATCTAACCACACTGTACTTAGAGAGGCGTTAAAGCAGGAGAGTGACACACACTGAATAGCGATGCTGCTGATCTCAGACTCCTCTGCTCCCTGTAATTCACTTCAGTCGCTCTCTATTAGACTGGAGATTGAGAAGCCTTGTCCTGCTCCACACCGTTTCAGCTTCCATTACTGCACTTGCCTTTGCCTTATTCATACAAATCACACCCCCCCCTCCTTAATTCAGCACTGGGCCTCGTTTCTCAGTGCACTGACTTTACTTTAAGTTCTCGTCTCCTTGTTTGCTTTATAGACAGAATGTTCCGCGATGTGATTTTCATTTAAACTAATTTAAACTCAAGTCTGAAAGTTTTCGACATGGGCAGGTATTTCAACTTCTGGTGTATAAATAGTATATAAATAGTAACAACACCTTTATTTACACCTTTGTTTATTATATACAGTATTTAGGATAAATATAATATCATATTACATATCTATTTGATATTTTAGAACACATGACCTAAGCACTATTTAGACAGCTTCCCAGATTGGAGTTGGTCCTTTTGCTGGTTGGTCTGGGTATCATTTACAGAATGGGCATGTATTATTTCCAGGAGAGTGGATTATCATCACAGTTTTACTTAGAATATTTTTCCCCTTAATATAATCTAGAAAACCTTGAGCATGAATGATCTAAAAAACTCTAAAAAAGCTCTAAAAAACAACTTAAACAGGTGCATAACTCAATTCTGAAGACTAGGAACTTTCCCTTCATAAACTTTGAATAAAAACATTAGTTACTTATAATCTTTTACTCTAGTACTCATGTTAGTTCTCAATCTCCAGTGTTCTGTACTGTTGAAAGATTTATGTTCAAACTCTTAATGTCACCCAGATGAGGATGGGTTCCCCTTTTGAGTCTGGTTCCTCTTAAGGTTTCTTCCTCATAACATGTAAGGGAGTTTTTCCTTGCCACAGTCGCCGTTGGCTTGCTCATCAGGGATAAATGCACACCGTTCACCTTGACTGTTGATTTCTGTAAAGCTGCATTGAGACAATGTCTGTTGTGAAAAGCGCTATACAAATAAACTTGACTTGACTTGCACTTGAGTTACAAATGTTAAATGTTTAAATAATTTGAAAGAATTCTAGATGATGTATACTCAGAGTTGTATGTGTGTCCGTGTTGGATATCAGACTGTTGCCATGTGCATATAGCAGTAAAAAAAAAAATATATATATATATATACTTTTTAATTGCCAGCTGATGCCAATAATGTATAAAATCCATTGAATTAAAACACATTCAAATAATATTTCTTTTTAATTATTATTTATTTTTTCCTTTAAATGTGCAGGTTTCTCTATGTG
The DNA here is from genome assembly GCA_024362625.1 of Silurus asotus. Lineage (NCBI taxonomy): Eukaryota > Metazoa > Chordata > Actinopteri > Siluriformes > Siluridae > Silurus > Silurus asotus. The sequence goes on from MU527382.1 coordinate 886,503, forward strand.
AGTCTGAATGTAAAGTCTTGATGCATCAGTAACTCAGCAGTCTGACAGTCACACTGG
>MU527382.1:887540-901694 GCA_024362625.1 Silurus asotus
TTTTATTTTATTATATTTTATTTTATTTTATTTTATTTTATTTTATTTTACAGAGCAACAACCTGGTATTAAGGGTTAAATAATGTTATTTTAGTTTTTGATTACATGAATATTTTAATTAATTAATATTTTATTTTCTGTGACTCATGATGTTGGTGATGAACGATTTCTTGGTCTAATAAGAGAAATTCTGACTCTTTCCTTCCCTGACTCTTTTAAGTGTAAACTCACTTTTTGACACTTTTTGAATAAAGTCCTCAGGGGAACCTAGGTGGAGAAGTTCTGTGGTTACCAAGACCCTTAAATGGGATGCAGATCTAAGTCTCTCTCACACACAGACACACACACACACACACACACACACACACACACACACACACACACACACACACACAAACATTTCATTTCACAGCATTTCATCTCATGACTTCTAAACCCTTCTATAGAAGATGTTTACTTCAGAATTTTAATGCTCAGGTCAGTTTGTGAAGATAAATGATGATAAAAAAATGCATTATCTTTTAGGAAATGTAAAAAGCTTGGGTCAATAGGACAGAACATTGCTAAGTAGTGCACACTACAGGAGTGTTAAGAGGGGCATTCTGAGAGTTGAAATGTGAAACGATGAGAAGCAGATGCATTGAGCGACAGAGGCAGAGAGAGAAAGACCTTCAATCTCTGCACCTCATCGCCAATTTAATGGTGTCAGCGTATGAGAAAAGGTCTGGAATCCCGTATCAGAGCCGAAATGTGGCCCTGTCACCTTCAGCCGTGTGCAGTAATTGCAGACATGCTGTGGGTTCTTTCTGCCAAAAAGGAAGAGGAGGGAAAGAGAGAAAGAAACCACGGCTCAGTTTCAATCCACTTGACCAGGCAGGTCAAAGGAAATAAATGACTTTCTCCTGACCGAGGCAGTCTCCGCCTCGTCGGCTGGGAGTTTCTTCAGCCAAGGACATGAACACTAGTGCATTTACACTGAAAACAAACAGAGAAATGTGTAAACATTATCTCAGGCTGGCCAAATAATTGCCCAGATTACATCAGTGAAAAGTGTATGATTTCAGCACATTTCTCATTACACTGTACAAGATCCTTGGCAATAAACTCTGTTCTGAATCTATAACAGTCTATATAATAGCGTGCATTCTCAGTGTCAGGTTATACAATAAAGCTCCTCTAGCTATGGACATCAATCAGTCTAAACATGAAATCAGTTTGTACAGAAAACACATTTCATTTAAAGTCCTCCAATGCTGCTAGCATATCTCTAATATGATACGCATGTTGTGAGTGTCACGTCCTTCTATTGGTGGATTATAGACAAGTATCATAGAAGCTCTCACACTGAGAATTATATCACAGATTTCTCACATACTTTGTTGTTGGCCATCTTTGATCACAGTAGCAGTAAATCAGCCACAGTTCCAAATTATGCTTCAGGTTGTGAATTTGAATAATATCAGAATGAGTTAATTTATTAAATTTCTCATTTAACTGCTGCTTTCTAATTTTATCTCCCAGTGTTTTTTGTGATTGAGCTTACACCTGAGAGTTAATTCACGCTACACGTTACACTGAGCTCTTGGAGCAGGACGCTCTCGCTAGTGTTCATCGTGGTTCTTGCCCTGTTTTCACCGAGGCGAAGCGGCGATTAAGGTCGTGGGGTTCGCAAACAGATCTGGCAGAGGGAATGGGGATGGGCACTTCCATTTTTTATCTGCTAGATCCGGCATACTCTTTTAGGGTTCGGAAGCCTGCTCATTGGTGGTTTCTTACCCCCGTGGATATGGTGCGCTGCATCACGTCTCTTCCTCTTAGGATGAGCGGGGCGCCCCACTGGACGAACCTGTGGACTTGCCTTCGCAGCCAGTCTAGTTTGAGTAACTTTTGGAGCTGGTGACTTGAGTGGTTTCTATGTTTAACATTGCATCCAGCAATTCCACCCTTGTCACTCTTTCACGAGCGCAGCCCCAGCCAGGTACGAGTTCCCATCGTGAGGTTTAGAGACATAGCGTTGCCACTCGCACTCCCCCCACCAGGGACTCTAGATGACGAAGTCAATGCCCAAGGAAGTGACGGATCTGAGGACCGTCATATTCAATAGGAGGACTTCAACAAAAAAATCCTGACCATTTAGAATCTCTCAGGGACCCCACAGGGGGATGTGTAAGCCCTAGTACATGGTGCCTGCCTCTCCTCAGTGCCTTTCATGAGATCGTTTCATTTAAGTTTTGTGAATGTTTCATTCAGCGAGTGCCTCCCTCAGCTTCCACCTGGGAATATAGCAGCTTTTCAGATCATGATAGATCTGACAGATGCTTACTTCCACATTCCCATTCTTCTTCTACACAGGAAGTTCATGAGGATTGCTTTCCGGGGTGAAGCTTACCAATATCAGGTTCTTTTGTTTGGCCATGCTCTCTTACCCCACACTGCATGCTAAATTATATTGACAAAGCAGTATCCAAAACTGCTGGGTCTGATGGCAGCTGCGTCCAACGTGGTACTGCTTGGCCTTCTGCACATAAGACCACTGCAGTGGTAATTTGGAACCAGAGGATTTTCCCAGAGGGGCAACCCGCTACTCACAATCAAGGTTATTTCATATTGGGAGCTCCTTGTCGTCACGTAATGTTAACAACGGATGCCTCCCTCACAGGCTGGGGGGCAGTCATGGTCTTTGGAAAGGGCCCCATCTCTGATTAAAGCAGTTCCTCTTAGACCTGATGGGCCATCATGTGCTGATCTGTACGGACAACACTTCACTGTTCACTATATTGTGTGGGAACCATCAGTTAGATTCAGTTAACTTCCCTGTTGGCCCAGTGCTGGAATTCCTTGAGAAACAGTCCGCCAAAGGGTTGTCTCTTCTTACCCTACAGGTTCACATGTCTGCTATTGTGGCATATAATGCTCTGCTTGCATACCATTCGCTAGGGAAACACCTAATGACACGTTTCTTCCACAGTACCAGTGGACATCATTTTGGAGGCCCTGTCCAAGCCCACCCACACTAGGCAGGTATTTGTCAGTATGGCGATGTTGTACTCTCAGTCCCAAAGAGTTGTTTGCACAGCTTGAGTTACCGAAGGTAAAAATCTCTAGGTTATGTATGTAACCCTGGTTTCCCAAGGGAACGAGATGCTGCATCTTGTGCAACACTTCCTCCATCCCTGCAAGCACTTCCTTCCCTTTTTCAAAGCAAGTGCCACTGCATGTGCTTTTATAGGCTTCTGGTCATGACGTCACCCCGCTGGTAATGTCGTGTCCTTTTGTAGACAGATTGCAAATGTGGTTTAGAGCATGGTCATTCAAGGGTGTTCCCAATGCCCTTTCGATACAGGGTCTCGTTCCCTCTGGGAACCAGGTATACATATGTAACCTATTCTTACTCCATGCCCACAAGACACAAACTACAGGCAACATAAATGATTTGAACAAAAGTCAATGCTTCCTAAGTTCCTTATCTTATTGTTTTAATTTCTGGTAAGCCTGAGAACACCAAATCAATTATGTTTGCAAATTGATCTAACAGTCAAAGTGGGCGTTGCTTCCCCAAGCCACCATTCCCTAATTCGGTTGTTAAATACAGTGAAATAAATCAATCCTTGCATTAATTACTTCACAAGTCCTTTTTACATTATCACCCTCCTCCTCCCTAACCATCACCACTATTATCACCATCATCATCATCGTCTATAATTCTTGATCTAGCACATTTCGAGGACATGTCTGAGGTGTAATCTTTGCAGATGATAAACCTAAACTAACGCTCTATGCATTCACTAGAGCTGTTGTTGTTCAGAGACTCTGTTAGTATACACACCAGAAGGACTTTTTTTGCTCCTCACACTCACACAGACAGGTTCCAGCCAGAGCCAATGGCCAATAACACACACTTTAGAGGCAATCGTGAAAATCATTAAGTTTTATTAGAACAGTTCGTATCGCCTAAAAAAGGGAGTAAGCCATCTGTCTGGTGAGAGCCAGGGCATGTTCTGCAAAAAAAAATTAAAATGCAGACACTCTTCTTGTCTCTCTTCTTGTCTCTCTATCTACACTATTCTTTCTTTCTTTCTTTCTTTCTTTCTTTCTTTCTTTCTTTCTATCTATCTATCTATCTATCTATCTATCTATCTATCTATCTATCTATCTATCTATCTATCTATTTATAAAAAAAAGAAATAAATAAATACAAAAAATATATATATATATTTATAGAAAATTATTTATGACACTGTTAGTGATCTATTAATATTTTATTGTATTCATCTTTTACTTAAAACTTTGAACAGATTGCAGATAAATCCACATCTTTACACTTGCAAAAGAGGAAAGTGAACATCCTGTTTTAACGGACCACACTGCTATAAGTTTTCACACTGCTGTAAAGTGTTCATGTGTGTTGGTGTGTGTGTGTGTGTGTGTATCTGTGTGTGTGTGTGTGTGTGTGTGTGTGTGTGTGTGTGTGTGTGTGTGTGTGTGTGTGTGTGTGTGTGTGTGTGTGTGTGTGTGTGTGTGTGTGTATGTTTGTGTGTGTGTGTGTGTGTGTGTGTGTGTGTGTGTGTGTGTGTGTGTGTGTTAGAGTGTGTTTGACATAGAAAGAGAGTAATAACTTTAGGGCTGATTCCTCTGTTCTCTCATATTTCAAGAAAATCTTGAGTGAAATAATTTGTAAAAGTTTGGACCTCCTTGACTTCCTGTAAAAATGCAGACACTAGACACAACCACCATACAATTAACGGTAAAAATAAATTACATCAGTGCAAACAAACAGGAAGTACTACTGAACTAATCCGTAATCCATTCTGAACAAGTTTATTCGCTGAACAAACTAAAATTACTCGTGTCACTGAAACACTTCGATATTCCTCTTATAGATTTTATTATTACGCTGGTGTTGATGTTGCTACTAATGACAGCCTGCTTCGCCATGTTTCCTTTTTGTATTTTTCATCTCCTCGCCCACTCTGCTCTTTCTTGACCTCATTTTTCCATCCTTGACTCAATTAGCCTCGGGAAATCATTCACAAGGGCTTTTTTGTTGTTGTTGTTTAAGTCCTTCTCGACAAATACACACAGGCACGCATGTGAAAAAGCTGCATCGGGTCTGTAAATGGTGAGATGCTAATGTGATTTACGACTGCTGTCTGAAATGACGAGACGGCAAACTAAATGAACAGATAGCTTCAGGGAAAAAACGATAAAATAAAAAAAATAAATAAAGGAAATGATATTAAATAAAATTGCTTCCCTCAACATTTTGAATTCCGCTAGTTTAAAATTAAAATTAAATTAAATTACGGCAATTTAAAAACAAAAAAATACAAATAAAGTATACGACTACCTCTGCAAGTTGCATAAGTAAACAAGAAGACGAACATGATAATGTAAGGACTCATAAATCCTTCAGCAGCATTAGCATGTATCCATCGGGAGTGCTTGCTAAACCCATCAGTCCCTGTCACTGTTCATTACCACAGCATCTGCATTTATTTCCATGCTACATATTCTGCTTTTTTTTTAATCACTACTACATTCGTATTAAGTTCTTTCATCATTTTTTTTTTTTCACTTCCTTTACTTTAACTTGTACTTACTTTTGGACTTTATATTAAATGACATTTGTTATACAGTACTAAAACACAATGCATACTTGTAAATAAATAATTTGTATTTATTTATTTATCTACATTGGTGATTTTGGAACACACATAGCAGTTGTTTGCTCATTTCTTTTTTTGTTTCTTTTTTTTTTTTTTTTACATTATAGAAGGTTGTAAAATCGTTTAACCAAAGAGCAAGCGAGAAAGAAAAGAAAAGAGCTCGGGAGGAAGAAAGCTCTGGAGGAACAAAGACACAGCAGGGAAGCTCATCATCCGGAGACTGGGATATCAATATTCTAGTTGTCATACTGACAATTAATGAAGAGAGAGGAAGAGTTTGAAGCCTTAGGATTGTATGAGAAGGAGATTGTGAGCCTCAAGAGGCCAAAGGAGGCCTAAATGGGCCTCATGATGTAACAAGAAGAAATAGAGGGCTTTAGGATGGCAGGCGGAGAAGTTGATAGGCAGAATTGGAGCTTGTAGGCTACGGAATGGTGAGTGAAGAAAATGTTGGTGCTCAGGATAGAAGGAATAAAGAAGGTGGGTTTCAGGTTGGCAAGAAAAGGTTTGTAGGCTTAAGGATGGCTGGAGGTGTGAAAAGAAAATATTGGGGCCCAAATGACAGAATAATAGGATGGCTGGTCTGAGGAATTTGTGAACCTCCAGAGGAAAGGGGAGGATCTTATGACTGTCATGCAAAAGTGTGAGAGGGGAACATATGGCACACAAAATGGCAGGGTAAGATACTTGTAGACCACAAAATACCCAGAGGAGGAAATTGTGGGCAGTCAGAATAAAAGAAAAGATAGTCCTCATCATGGCAGGGGAGGAACTTGTAAGCCATGGGGGTTTTGTGGAAAATAGTGACACACATCTTTGTTAGCTTGCAAAATGTATTGTTGTTTCACTCTATATACCACTGCATCTGAAATATTTTGGAGGTGCTACATGAGCAAAGTTATTAATTACTACTATTATTGTTATTATGATTTTCGGATTTTCCTTGTAGCTGGACACAATGTCCTCTCAGGTCACGTCTTTTGCCCGCAGTGTTATTTGCATAATGGAGTATTGGGTAGTGTGTGTCGTCTTCAGTGGGCCATTAGGCAGGACTTTGCTGGATCATAATTAAAGGCGTCTGCCCTTAACCTTCATTAACATGCAAATGGAAATCTTGCTCACCAAGAAATATAACACACATTGGAGGTAAAAATGCCAAAGCTATTAACACGCACCCTTTTACTACTGTATGTGTCATACACTCATTTTAACACCCCACTTCCAAAATCAAACACACACCAGACCACAACACTTTATATTTTATTCATTGTCAAGCACAACACACAGTTCTGAATAAAAAAAGGTTCTCTACAGTGTAGATGTGATTTAAATAACAACTTGGGAAAGTTTACTTTATGGTGAAGATAAAAAGTGTTTCTATAAACACAATAGGTTTAAAGACAATACATTTTTTATTTATATTATATATCAATATATTTTTAATATAAGTTGTAATTTCTCTATAATATATTGTGTGTTTTATTTTTTATATACACGTGCAGTTTAATGTTTAATGTGTTTCTGTGTTTATACATGGTTGACTAGGTCATGCATGTGAGGCAGATGGATCAGAAAGAGACTTTATTCCAGTATACACATAAGAGACAAATCAACACACATAAAGGGCAAAAAAAAATGTCCATCCAGAGTCAACACCACAGAATATTGAAAAAAGGGAGATTGTAGGCCTAAAGGCAGCAGGAACTAAAATAGCGAACATTTAAATTACAGAAGAAGGTGGTGGTAGGCAGGAAAATGTGATAGTGGGGCTTAAGATGGTAGGAGCAGAAAATGGTAGGCAATAAGGGAAGTGGATGGTGGGTCTTAGGATGGCAGAAGAAGGATCTAGTGTGCCTCATGAGAGTAGGGTAAGAAGATGGTATTCTTTATAAAAGAAAAAACAGATAGAATGAGATGGTGCTTATGAACTGCAGAAGAAAGAGACAGTGGGCCACAATATAGAAGGAGAAGGAGATGTGATGTCTCAGGATGACTGGGGGAAAACATGGTGGGCATCAAGATGGCAGCTATTAAATTTATTACATTTCAGAAAAAAGCTAAAATCAGAAACTGGAAAGCCAGTCATAAGAGCTGCTCTTGGATGCAGACCAAAAGAGACAAGTGTGTATTTGAAAGCAGATTCTTTCAGCAGAATACATACTTGACCTTGACAGCATGAACAATGTAACTGAGAGATTTACACACTGCCACTGTATTTTCTAGACAAGCAATTAAACATAGAATGTAGCCATAATTTTGGATGGAACCTTTAAACCTGTTTTATGGTCTCCCTCCAAACAGGCTTCTGAAGGTCGGAATCACACTTGAGGCGAAGTTAGGAACATTTTCTTTGTTGCAATCATGCTAAAACATCTCTCCAATTTATTTCATTAGAAAGCAACAAAATATAACATTTTACCCTGTATAGCTTTAAAAAAGACCAATCATTAAACAAAGTGATTGTAAATACAGTCTTAGAGTATACAATAATTTTCTAGCATTTTCATTGTTCCATTTTAATACTTTCTATAATGCATTATTGTATCTGTAATACCAGCTTATACATAGACAACAGCAATACAAATTAAACAGACAAACAAACAATTTTTTTTTTGTCGAAAAATGTTAATGAAGATATGGTTAATTCATTTTCTGTATGAAGAAATCTGTTCGTATATCATTTATGAAAGAAAACAGTATTAATAGTCATACATGCAGCTTCAGGATGAAGGATTTTTTTTTTTTTTTAATTGCACTTTTTGTTTTGTTTTATTTATATTAAGGCACCCTTATCAAGAGCAACTTGCATTTGTTTCATTAATACGACTGAGCAGCTGTTGGGTTACGGAAGCAGGAGTGGCCTCTTAGTGTAGCTGGAATTTGAGCTTACGACCTTCAAGTCCAAAGTTCAGTGCCTTAACCAAGTTACCACCTTCCCCAAATACCAAGAAAACCAAAAAGAGAACTGCTGGTGAAGGAAAGACTGTTAATAGCTTCTATAAAGTAAGCAAGCACAGGAACTAAATCCTGACCCCTTCATGGATGAGTAGTACATTAGTAGTAAATGTAGATATAAATGGATAAAATGGGTAGTATGAGGGGGGAATAACGCATGTATATAGGTTTTCTTTTGTATGGAGCCTAAAGTCTTCTTCATAGTTTATACATGATTTTAAGATAAGGCAAGTGGACTTTGGGGAAAAAAATAAATAAAAAAATTAAGAAATTGCTATTTTTATTACTACAGTAGAGAAAACAATGTTTTAGAGATGCAGTTTAGTAATCAGGAATCCGACAGAAAAGTTGTGTGACAGTTTGATTATTTCCGAAATCTATTTGTCTTATATTTCTTTACAAACTGAAGACTTGAAGCATTGTTTTTAACAGCTTCGGTCTGTTCCTGTTGCTCTGTAATCGTCTGTGCTGGATATTAAATAATTGTGTTTTAAGGTCAGTTTGGGAGTGGGACTGACATTTAGGGATTCAGTAAACCTTCCCCATTATTGGTATGGTGCAATCTACAATCCGCTGTGCTGCAATCTTACACGGCACGTTGCATCATCAGCCTTTCAAAAAAGGACCAGCGAGTGCAATATCCATCATGAGATAACAACAGCATGCAATTTACATTTTGATTAGTGCAGGATTGTTCATGAAGCACCCCACCGGGGCAAGCGATCAGCTGGAGAAATAACACTGTAATGTTGTCGCTAAAAGCACGAGGAGCTACAGCGTTTAGCGCTGATCGATCACCCCACGCTGCTGATAGATTACACAACCTTTTTTTTTTTTTTTTTTAAAGAGCAGCTCTGCAGGAAAATGTCATGCGTATCATGCAGTTAACCCTCTGCGGGATTCTGTCATTTCTGTCCTATGTAAAGAAAAGACCTTTAGAAAGGTACAAGCAACAACTTTCGTGAAAATATTACTCCAGTTGCATTGTGGCGAACATATTGTGCTAATTAGAGATCACATAGAGGAAAGATGCAGAGAAAAACATAAGCTTCACAAAAATGTATTAAATTAACTCAAGCAAATTTGCACCAGGATACAATTTGCTAATTGTCACCTTATTTACATAAGATTTAGCCATTCGAGATACAGAGGCTAATGGTTTAGATCAAACATAATTAATTCATTGTTACATAATGTCATGTAATACTAATAGAGGAGGATGAAATTGTAACATGAGAACATTTTATAACAACGGCAGGCATGTCCAAAATAAAATTCCAAATCATAAAGGACATGCAAGTGTGTGTCAGGTGACCAACAAACAACATAAACCAGTTAAGGAAAGGAAATAAATTTTTTTAATTACAACAAAAATCCAGGAAACAAAAAATGAACGTCCAAGTATAATGCAACAAACTAGACGTAATAGTTATATAATTAAATAAAAATCAAAAAACACAGGGGTATTTAAACACAAGATGAATACAAGGTAAACAGCTTAAAACAAAGGGACAAATACAAGTAAAGACAAATCACAAGACAGGGGGTGTAGACATATCATGAGTCAGAATAAAGTTTCACATGGCACATGTAAACAGAACAAATCCTAGAATAAGAATTACTGTTTGTTTGATTTTCCCATTACATTTTTTTTTTTTTGTGAATGTTTATTAGATGATTGCGTTTAAAGTAAAAAAATAGCTGTAGTGTGTAGCCAAGATATTAATTATTAATGTATTGACTGTGTTGTTTATTATATTAAAGGATCTATGTCCATATGTGCTTTTTCCCTTAATGAACTGGGACCTGTGTTAAAGGCATACATCATAAAAAGCCCTGAAGCCTGCAGGCTTTTTTTTTTTTTTTTTTTATTACTCCAGTGTTGTAATATTCAGAAGGATATTTAAATCCAAAAATCCGCACACTGACGCAGAAAAACAGAGGCTCTGAACTTTGCTCAGGCTATTGCTGTTTGCAATTCAGATCAGCTTATTTGAATGAAATGTTGCTCGCCATGAATACAGTTGAACTTTGCAGACATGTCAGGGTCATGTCTGACAAAATTACCCACACAGACACAAGCGCATTAATCAAACGATGGAGCGGCGGTCGGACAGCGCTGTGAATTCATCCTTCAGCTCAGGTCACGATGGATACGGGACACGCTCGCAGGGTCGCTCTCCTTCCATTTAACCCTGTCTAATTAAAGTCCAAAGCTTGGCCAGGATGACAGGCCTATTACGGAATTACTTTATTACAGCCTGACTTTGGGAAAATAATTGATTCTTGGGCATGCGGGAGGAGTGACGTGTTTTATAGCAGATGGTAAAAGCGTTCTGGCTGCTTTAAAATCAGAGAGGTCGAGACATTACAGCTCATAATTTATAACTCTCAATTAACACGGCCTTTCGTACCTTAGCGCCTGTGTTTAAGGACGTAAGGAGTCAATGAGGATCTTCGCTTTAAATATATTTAATATAAATTATAGCTGTAGTAATGCCATGGGTCTTTCCCCTTTACTTAATGCAATAAGATGCATTTGTTTTACCTAAAATATATTCAGCTGATAAATATTTGCCTTTTTACTGTCACTAGAGGAAAATAGCACTAAAATTTTCCAACTAGATTTATACCATCAGCCAAGTAATTCCTAATGTACAGCCCCACCTTTACTGTGCAAGCCCTGATTATCCACTTGCCAGTTATAAATATTTAGGAACATATAGGTATAATTATATTAAATTTAATGAAAATTATATAGATAAAAACAATGCAAAGATTTGTTCATATTCAGTGGTTACTTCAGTCTCATGTATTAGAAATGGTAGGAATGTTGTCGAGCACATTCTGCCCTTCAATATGACTACATTGTATGAAAATCTGAGTGTCAAAAACAAAGTAAAATTATCTGGAGTGCTCAAAATAGCAAGTATAATCGTAGGAGTTGTGATCCATCCCCAGCCACTCTTAGTGCCGGTCCCAAGCACGGATAAATTGGGGAGGGTTGCCTTAGGAAGGGCATCCAGCGTAAAACATGTGCCAAATCAAACGTAAGATCCGCTGTGGCGACCCCTAATGGGAGAAGCCGAAAGAAAGTTAATCGTAGGAGGTGTGATAGTCATACATTAAAAGTTGAACATTGATTATATACAGCATTATTCCCATTCCTTACACTCTTATTTCCAGGTGCTGCCTTTGCTTTAGACAATCACGGGTGACAAGTGCTTTGATTCTCATAGATGCCAGAGAGAGAGAGAGAGAGAGAGAGAGAGAGAGAGAGAGAGAGAGAGAGAGAGAGAGAGAGAGAGAGAGAGAAAGAGAGAGAGAGAGAGAGGTGAAATAATGCTAAAACAAGAATGCTTTCATAATAGTTTATTTTTATCTAAATAAAAAAAGTAAATGAAAAATCCATCGTGAAACAAAATTAGGTGAAACTACCCTTTTCCTGCAAAACGTCATAAATTCTTCAACATACACTTGCACACAAACCTTTTGAAGAAACTAGACAGGTAAGTTGTTCCAGACATCTAGACACCTTGGAGAACTAACCACAGATCTTCTGTGGATGTAGGTTGTCTTAAATCCTTTGGTCTCTTGATGTAATCCGAGACAGACTCCATGATGTGGAGATCCAGTCTCTGTGGGGGCAAAACCATCATTTCCAGGACTTCTTTTCTACACTGAAGATAGTTCTTAGTAGCACTGGCTGTATGTTTGGGGTTGCTGTCCAGCTGCAGAATAAATGTGTGGAGTTAGGTACTTTATCCTTTTTTCCATGTCAGAGGTATGGCTTTTTGGCAGCAATGTTTCCATGAAAACAACTTCTGGACAGACTTCACCAGAGATTAGATGGGTGTAATTGCTTTCCCCAATTTTCCCCTGATCTTTGCTGATGATACTGCTGGACATCTTCCCCTTGTCTTAGGGAAGAAAGGATGATGTGTCTTTTATTTGCTGCATTAAGTTTCCTTGGTCAACTACTGTACTACTGTGTGCTATTATCTCTTTCTTTATGCTTCTTCAAAATAGCTTGAACAGTAAATGTTTAAACCCCAGTCTGCTTTGAAATCTTTGCATGAGAGAGGTAGATCTTTTTCTGAGAGGGAGAGAGAACATCTTGTGTCTTGTTGCTGTGCTCAGTCTTGCCATGGTGTATGTCCTGTGACATGAACAACCTCACCCTAGTACCTGAGTTTGTCTGTTCCTCACCCAGTTCAGCCTTCTATACAGCTGTTTCTGTTTCATTTAAACTACAGCATTTCAACTTACATTAAAAAAAAGTGATCCTTAGCACCTGTTTTGTTATAACTGGTTAATCATACACCTGATACCTATCTTTTAATATCCCTGATTTTGTGCAAGATTAAAACGTGTGCACATGTAAGAACTGAATGCCAACAAACAGTTACACCACATATTCATCAATTTTTCTTCTGTTCGCTCAGTTTGCATTTTTTAACATTGATAAAACATTCACCTATTTAGAAAGAATACATTTTTCTTGAAAAAATATAGTAATTTATTTATTATGCTTAAATGAAAAAAGAGATGTAATAGCAATATAACTATAAGTTAATAACTAAAACCTAACAAGCATGAAACTTTATGATAACAATGCTTTTGGTGAATTCTGTGGTTTTATTTAATGCATCACAAATATTTGAATGATTTTTTAAATAATTCAAACTCAGGCACATCTTTGAAATTAATTTGATATTGGAATGGCATTTTCTTTATATGGATCTGAGTGAAGATGTTTCCAAGCTGAAGAAATAACAGAAATTTGGAAGAACAATAAAGTTGAGGTGAGAAGTAGATAAAAACCCTGCTGTGTGTTTCCTCATGACTGAAGGCATTCTCAATAATTCATACAATTAGTTTCCCATCTAAAGTGAGTTCTCTCCTCTCAGTAACCCACCTCGGCATCAGAGCCCTCCTCCATCTTATTCTTCAGTCCACATCGATCGAGAGTGGAGAGTAATTAAAGCTGCTCATGCTGATGTTCTCACTTTCATTTCACCTACACTTAGCAGTCAGTGGGCATCAGCCCTGTTTCTAATTGGTTTAGGAAACAGAAAACCGAATGCAGGACAGCAGTGTCACAAACTCGTCCTTTGCCAAACATATATTACAAATAAATGTTTTATATATTTATTTTTATTTTGGAATGATTGCATACTTTCTGAGAGTATTTTCAACATCAGTCTTTCATGGTCTAGACTTTAATGTCTTAAATTGCATATGAATACCTGATTGGCTCTTATATGTGATGATGCAATAAAACACATTAATCGCAACATCAACTTCCACCTGTGCAGTGAAATTAGTTCCAGGGATAGAATATAATGGTTAAACGTGTGAAAATTCTGAGTGTAAACAATTATTTCAAATCATCATTATTAAAGCTAGACCAATGCAAAAATTTGGTTAAAAAAATCCAATGTTCTGTGTATTGTACATCCATCGTAATTTTTTATTATTTTTTTAAATAACTGATAATTGCATACAGATGTTTTGAACTAACTTAAATTTA
>MU527382.1:904541-917714 GCA_024362625.1 Silurus asotus
ATGACTTCTTAGTGTATTACCAACAGTAACCTTGGAAACGGTGGTCCCAGCTCTTTTCAGGTCATTGACCAGCTCTTCCCATGTAGTTCTGGGCTGATTTCTCACCTTCCTTAGGATCACTGAGACCCCACGAGGTGAGATCTTGCATGGAGCCCCAGTCCGAGGAAGATTGACAGTCATGTTTAGCTTCTTCCATTTTCTAATGATTACTCCAACAGTGGACCTTTTTTCACCAAGCTGCTTTGCAATTTCCCCGTAGCCCTTTCCAGCCTTGTGGAGGTGTACAATTTTGTCTCTACTGTCTTTGGACAGCTCTTTGGTCTTGGCCATGTTAGTAGTTGGATTCTTACTGATTGTATGGGGTGGACAGGTGTCTTTATGCAGCTAACGACCTCAAACAGGTGCATCTAATTTACATTTTAAAGGCAGACTTACAGGTCTTTAAGGGCCAGAATTCTAGCTGATAGACAGGTGTTCAAATACTTATTTGCAGCTGTATCATACAAATAAATAGTTTAAAAATCATACATTGTGATTTCTGGATTTTTGTTTAAGATTAAATTAATGTCTCTCACAGTGGACATGCACCTACAATGACAATTTCAGACCCCTCCATGATTTCTAAGTTGGAGAACTTGCAAAATAGCAGGGTGTTCAAATACTTATTTTCCTCACTGTAAATGTGTGTGTGTGTGTGTGTGTGTGTGTGTGTGTGTGTGTGTGTGTGTGTGTGTGTGTGTGTGTTATCATTACCTATCCTGATTGTTCCTAATGCTACCTAAATAGCTAGTTGATTGTTCTAGTCTAGACCTAGTGAATACTGGTGAATGATTTAACAAAATAGCTAGCTAGGAAAGTGTAACATTTTATAGCCAGCTATTTGCTCCATATTTTTAATATAGGGTAATAGATTATATATTAATATATAATATTTTGTATTAAATATTATATATTGCAATAGCACCAATAGAGTCCGTATGTGATTATGGTCAAATAAAATGGTTTTATAATGGGATAAAAAGTGTCATTTGGGAATCATGTAGTGATGTGGTATCTGGGTGGCTTTAAAGGTGATTTCAAAGACAAGTATATAATTTTTATGAACAAAACCGACACAATACTTATGCTCAATAGCACCTCATCTAATGAAACCATGAAAAGCAGCACATTTTACTAAAGAATACTGTATGTCAGTTATCATAAAAAATGTAATATTTTTTCTAACAAAATAAAAGATTTCTGCTTTCTGTTAATAAATTTGATGATTATTACTTATATTTTGTACCCTTGTTTCCGTAGCAGCATGAAGCGAGTTATTGGAGGTGTATTAATTGCAGATCTGAAACAATCCACATCTCTTGCTGAGGGTCTGTCTGCCAGCTGCAGCTGCTCATCTCCAGCATTCATCACCATGATTTTGGTCTGAAGAAGTGAACACTTCAGGCTGAGGAAGGACGCAGGGGATCCGAATGTTTTCACCGCCCCGTAACCGATCGCAAAATAATCACGCACCACATGAAGCCTGCGAATCTCTGTCCGGTTCGCTTTTATTTATCTACCTCCTTTCTCAAAAACGAAGGCTCGTCCTACTGAGCGCACAGCCCTCGTTCTCGCTAATTATGCAAATGACACGTTAATGAGGTGTAATTCGGAATTCATAAAACAGCAGGGATAAACTGCTAAAAGACACAGCTTCTTAATGAGTGGGAATGGCAGCTTCATCAGCAAGGGGACTGCTATGCTAATTGTTTAACTACCCCTGCTCCTTAAACGCAGATCGTTTCCATCCAGTGCTATGGATTTTATTTTTATTTATTTTATGGCCATTTTGGATCATTTCTTCAATCAAGCAAAAAAGTTTAACTTGGTTAACCAGAAGAAAGAAAAAAAAAGAAGTGAGCAAAAAAAATGTCTGGCCTCTCATAGCTGTGGTAATAACCCAATAAATTAGCAACAGTCAATGAGAAAAAGTGTTTAAATGCAAACTGCAGAGCAGGGTCATTTAAAAAGCAAACCGAGCAGCACTTAAATCAGGTTCGTAGCTAATCAAATTAGCAGTGTACCATTTTATATGAAGCAGCTTGGGAATTAGAAACAACCCAAAATGGCGATTCATAAAAACAGGAAAAAATTACGCTGATAAATTAATAATAAAAAAATTATAATAATTGTTGGTATTAATTAGTAATAAAGCTCTATACATTACTGTAAATACATTATCTACGGTAATAAATTCTGTTTTGTTTCACATGTTTTCATATCTAAACCTTGCAAACCAACTTGGATGTTAATTCAGTTAAATACACAAAAGAAACCAAGAAAAAAAAAAAAAAAAAAAAAAAAAAGGACATCAACCAAATCAGGACACTGATTTTTTCGTAGTTATAATTGAATTTGTTAAGAACAAATCATATTTTTTCGAAATACAAAATCGGAATTTAGCTGGATTTATGTATCAGTATAATGTTAGACAGTTTTTATGAACTGCTCATTACTAATTATTAAAACTACAGGAAATAACTGGCGATTCTGTTAAAACGTGAGCACCATAGATTTTACTTTTCCACCAAATGTTTTACCTGGAATGATCGCTGGAAACTATTGCTACTTAAAAATGGCCAAAACCTAATTTAGGCCAAGCGCTTTTCCCAAATCCGTTGCATATAAAACGTCTCTGGTAATGTCTTTGGTCCAGCAAGGTACGACGTAGGTTATTTGTAAGACAAATGGACCCACAGAAACAGATGACAGGTCTTTAGCTCAAGTATAGAATGCAATTAACCGGCAAATGAGGCCAGGCAAACCCAAATGACCAGTGTGAACGGACGAAGCCTCCGGGGAGAATAAGAATTCCATCTAGTAACTAATCTGCAAAGCGTTCGCTCCACTTCAGCCAGCCGCGAAACACCATACGACGTTTTAACCTGCTGAAGATGTGATTTATTCAAAATGATTTGATGCAGTTTAAGAAACAGGGAAACAGACTCTGGTCAGGTGAGATGCTTTAACTTTTTTTTTAGAGGAAGTGAGAAAAATCACCAGTCGAGCCAACAGGGGTTTAAATGTGCTTTCTCTGAAAAATGTATTTATAGCCAAACAGGAAAAATCTGTGTGTTAATGTAGGTGCATGAGTGTTTTAGGTACTCAATGTCCTCTCTGCACTGCACATGACTCAGCTTCTTCTCCATCACCTCAGAGGAAAAGAAGGTGCTAAGCGTGTTAGTGCTGAATCATTCTTCAAGATTTTATTAAAGAGAAAAAAAAGACTGGATATATAACTTTTAAAGGAAGAGGAAGAAAATTGCTTATAGAAGAATATTCTATTCCCAACTCTAATATAGATTGCATGGAATAATATCAAGAAGACATAAATAATAATTATACAGATGATGAAAAATATGATGATGATATCATCATTATCATGGAAAATAGAAAATACTTTCCATTTTAAGAGGTTACTCCACTAGCTTTCAGAACAAAGGAAACAAAGACGTGTATTTTATTTTCCAGTGTCCATTGAAGAAGAAAAATAATAAACATAAATAAAAAGAAGTTTATTATCGGGGTATGACTTATTTTCGTCACAGCATACAGCGAGGAAAAAATCTTGAAGAAGAATTTTTTTATTTTTCCACTTGAACACTGAAGGAATGTAAGAACCAGAATCTGGCAGGGAATGTTTAATAAAACAGAGCAATAAGGTAAAGGTAATCTTTTTATTGTTTTACTTTAAGGTATGTTCAATATTTTAAATCAACAATGCTTTCATAAATAAAACAAAGAGAACAGTTTCTGAAAGCGAAGACAAGATAGCAGCTCTAGAAATAAATCAAAAGAGGAGAAAGATAAATAGAGTAGTACACAACAGAGGACTATATCAAACTTCAGGAAGAAAAAGAAGGTAAAAAAGGAAGAAAAGTAGAAGAAAAAGTTGATAAAAATGATGAGGACGATGATGATAATGCTACTTGTTGTTGATCTTGGATGTATCTCTTAGAAATGAATCACTACAGTGTACATGCCTGTGGAAATCTTGGTGTTCTGCTGCCTCTAATCCTTACATAAAGATCAGCCCATATCAGCTTTCCCTTCTTTCCGTCAAATGCGAGTCTGAATCCGCTCACCTTGTGATTTGTTCACGCCTCATTCGTACATGCTTCCTCGGATTTATATTTTATAGGGGAATAAAAAGCAAAGCTCAGGCTGAGATGCAGTCTCTGAGGAGCGAGACACCGACATGCCATTAGCCTCATGTCAACAAAAAGCCGCTGTCTCTGTACAAACCCATCTATTTTTACTAATATCGGAATAAGCGTCGTACAGGATGAGCCTGGCGGTAATTTCTAGGTGTTAGACATAACAGATGGGGAACATTCCGGCGAGAGGACGGATCCCGTGCCACTGCAGCACTCACTATGCCACACTGTATTATCATATGCACGCATTTGACTGACAAGAGACAATGAGGAGGCTGGGGTGAGAGATTGCTTCTGCTTTGCTTCCCAGTGGTTCCATGAACAAGAAATGCATTGCCAAGGACTGTTATTCGGATTTCTAATGTATCTTTATTACCACTAATCCCAGTGCCACTGGAGCAAGAACCTCAATTAAATTTGTCTAAATCTAAATCTGGTTGGTGGGAAATTTAAAATGGAAAATTCAGTGGACACATGATCGCATCAGAAAAAAAATCTCAGCTACACAACAAAGCGTCCCACCGAGGCTCAGGATTCCATAGACTTCACTTCTAATTAGCCGACTCTTATGTCCTCTGTGTTTGAAGGAAAAGAAGAACGTGGCTTGCTCTGGTTCTCAGATAGGGAATGTTTGTGAGATTTATGGCCCAGTATGATGCATTGCTGCCATGCTGATTCTTCAGGGACGTCCCCCCTCCCTCTGCCTCCACCAGCTTCTCCAACACTCCCTCAACCCCCCTCCATTTGTTTTTTACATTACTGAAGTTTGACGCTCCGAGCGTCCTCTTGCCACAGAAAGGTAGGCCTGTTCTCAGGTTCAGGCTCCATTTAGCTTTGCCGATCTCCTCCTGAAATAAATCTGACGTCCTGAGTCTCTCCTGAGGTGTTATTAATACAGAGAGGACAGAGGACGGTGGAGAAAGAAGAAGAGCGTCCAACACATGACCAGCTGCGCTCTGGGATTTTCATCCATTTGTTTAGACTGAAAATGAGAGCACGATGAGAATGCAATAGGCAGAAAAGAATAGAGAGACAGAAAGAGCAAACAAATAACATGACAGGGATAAAACACTAATTGCTACAAGAAACAATGAACCATTTAATGTGTTTCAGACATATCATCCTATTCACACCAAGTAAGTTTTTATTCGGTAAGACTAGAATAGCTGTCCTGGACTTGGTCACATGAACACATTCATTTATTTTTAATTTTGTCAAAAAAAAAAATGTCCAGCATCTAACATGAGAGATTAAACAGACACGTTACCAAGCCTGAGTGAAGACAATTGTGGTTAGAGGCTGTTAGGATTAAATAATTTGGAGGGTTTTTTTAGGTTTTCCATGCAGTAGCTAACATATATCAGTGAACCAGCTAAAACTGTAGCAGACTTAGCTTGCTAGCTAGCAAACATGTTGAACTTACATTGCATAACAAAACAATGTAGCTCATCCAAAATCAATATTAAACAACAAATTAGTTATTATCATGCTTAACAGCTAGGGGTTTTCCTTACCTGTTTAGCTAGCTAACTTGTCTTATTTTAACCATCAATTAGCATTAATTTCACAAGACTCCACAGCATATGGAACTTTTCTCCATGGCTTTTAGTGCTAATCCGCCACAGCGGATCATCCGAATGTTTGATTTGGCACGTTTTAATGCTGGATGCCCTTCCTAACGCAACCGTCCCCATCTATCTTGGGGCCTGGGACCGTCACTAAGAGTGGCTGGGGTTGGTTCCCTGACCGGGGATCGAACCCGGGCCGCAGTGGTGAGAGCTCCGCATCCTAACCACTAGACCACCAGGGACCCAATTAATTTTACTATTGTTGCTGTTAATATTAATTGGTGCATCATCTTCTGATTGCATGCTAATTGTACTCACCTGTCCTCAATTCAAAACTTAATCATACCTACTGTAAATATTAAAGTGTTACAACCTGCGATATGTACAGTATGTTTGGTCTGTGAAGATCCCCAAAGTCCAAATCCAGTCGGGCTCAATTTGGTTGTTATTCTTTTGTATTTATCTGTTCTGAGTTTTACTGTGTGATACTCTGTAAATCTTCTCTATGTAAATCTTTTTCTTATTCTTTCGGCTGCTTAGAGTATTGGTCGGCACAGTGGAACATCTGTCTCCATACTACCCTGTCCTTTACATCTGCTTCTTTCAAATCAACTACCTATGTCTTCCCTCACCACATCCATAAACATCCTCTTTGCCCTCTCTTCTTCCTTCCTGGTGGCTCCATCCTCAGCATTCTACTACCGATATACCCCATGTACCTCCTCTGCAAAAATTTCCAAACTATCTCTATCAGGCCTCTCTCACTTTGTCCCTAAAACACCTTACATGCGCAGTCCCTCTGATAAACTAATTTCCAATCCTGTCCATCCTCGTCACTTCCAATGGAAATCTCAGCATCTTTACCTTTGCCTCCTCCAGTGCCGCCTCCTGTCTTTTAGTCAATGCCAATGTCTCTAAACGTACTAACATAGTAGGTCTCTCCACAGTCCTATAAACTATCTGCCACTCTTCTCCACCCAGTCCACCCTGCCTGCACTCTTTTTTTTTTTTACTTTACTACCACACCCTCCATTACTTTGCACTGTTGACCCCAGGCTTTTAAATTCATCCACCTTCACCACCTCATCTCCCTGCAACCGCACCACTCCATTACCCTTCCTCTCATTTACCTCCACCTCTCCAGGCTCTTCTCAATCTGCTCCAAAATCTCGCCACAAATCACAATATCATCTGTTTGGTGTCCATAAAGATTCCTGTCTGACTTCGTCTGTCAACTTGTCCATCACCACTGCAAACAGGAAAGGGTTTAGAGCTGATCCTTGATGCAATCCAACCTCTACCTTAAACCAGTCTGTTGTTCCTACTGCACACTTCACTGCTGTCAAACTGTCCTCTCACATGTCCTGCACCACCCTTACATACTTCTCTGTCACACCTAAATTCCTTATTAAATACCACAACTCCTCTCTCTGCACCCTGTCGTATGTTTTCTCCAAATCCACAAACACACAATCCAACAGCATCTGATTTTTTTTCCTAGGTACACTCTTCACCACTTCATCTAACTAACTCCAGAATTTTTTTTTTCTTCTCCTTAATCTCACAACCCACTTGCAGAGCATAGGCACTGATGACATTAAATCCTTTGACATACTATCCTTTTCCTGGTGTCTCTGTAGATGTCTTCCCCATCTCCTTTTCCTCCATTTACCAACAGTAGCCAAATTTCCACCGGTACCTGTTGGCTAACAATACCTGTGTGCCTTGACCTCTCTCAAAATTCTGGTTCGTGATCCACATATTTGATTTGGCACATGTTTTAAGCTGGATGCCCTTCATAAGTGTGACCGGCACTTAGAGTGCACTGGCTTGTGCAACCCTAATGGCTGGGTTGATACTCTATTTAAATATTTGTATATATTTTTGTGTTTTGTGTGTACTGGTAGTAGGGGCATGGCTGTCATTTCTATTGGGTATGGGTTAATTTGTCGTTTTTTTGGTACAGGAGTTAAGAGTATATTTTACATTCTTTTTTGGGACCTTTCTATAGGGAATTTAGTTTTTAAAAAGGGTGATTTTGTTTGTTATTTTGAATTTCGTCCAGCTTTAAGTTGTCTTGATTTGTACATGTATTTATTTTATATCCCAATATCTGTCAAAAATTGTGTCGTGTCTCAGGTGCCATATTTTTTATATATCCATTGTATACAATATTCCCTACCCTATGCCTATACCCATGCTGTATAAAAGCAATACCAGTGAATAATATATTTGCATGTTAAAGATACTATAGACAAATTCCCAATTTTTGCACCCAGAAACCATTGAGGATAAACTACTGCCTATTTTTTAAGCCAGCCTTCTGCCTTATGATTGAATTAAATCTCTTATACAAACTCTACACAGCAATAATTTTCCAGTTGAAATAAATGTCTATTAAAGCAGAAAAAAATACACAAGTCAATTTAAAAAAACACGCCTTTTCTGCACCTGGGAAAGCCATGAAAGATGAACTTCACTACTTAACTATGTATTTATTTAATCAGAGGGTTAAAAAAAATCTGAATCCGGTTACAGGTGAGGAAGATCTGCCCACTCTGGTTTAAGGGTTAGAGGTTTTCGCTCGGAGGTCCAACGTCGGCTCCCTGCCAGTCCTGGGATCTGAACTCATAACCTTGTGGTTGCTGCTACATTAACCTTCAACTCACACTAGAACCCTCGAGCTGCTGTGGCTCAGAATGTGTATACTCCACTTTCTTTAGCTGAAATATTTTTGAGAGAGTTCACATATTGCCATACAAAAGTTTTTATATTTTGGTGATTTTTAGATAATATCACATTCTGTCTAAGGAGACTTTAATATCATGAACTAGCTTTGCTATGCTGTTACACAAAATCCTTATAAGCAAAATAATATAAATAATATTTTCTTGGATTTAAGCTTTCAGATTTATAGTAAAACACAGTATAAAACACAACACTGTTTATTTCTGAATACTGATTGGTCATAAAGTGTTGATATATTATTGTTTGTATAGTAACTGACTCAAATAAACTTTTTTTTATCATTAACATATAAAAAAAAAAATAATAATTGTTGATGTGTTGTTGATAAGTCGTGGATGAAGTCAAAAAGCATCTTAAACTACTTTACTCACCACATGCATTTCTTTTCTCAGTTCTATATTAAAGAACATGTAAGACTAAGCAAAAAAAATCTAACCTTAAATCTTTGCCACTTCTCAATACACTATTACATTTTTCTACTTAAATTTTCCCATTTTTCAAGCCAGCCTTCTGCCTCACGATTGAAATAAATTTCTTATACAAACTCAGCACAGCTTTAATTTTTAAGTTGGAATAAATTGGCTATCAAAGCAGAAGGCAATAAGCGATTCTCTTCTTTCCATGGACAAGGTCAATTAAAGGAGGACACGCATTAGCAATCAAACCCGACTCCAGTGATTGACTATGGTGATTACAGGCATGAAGCTGGAAGTTTTAAAGGTTATTAATAATGATTTATGGAATTACTTAAAGGTCTGTGCATAAGATACATTAAATAACTTTGAGAAATAAATCTGTAGAGCCCGAAGGTGAACTGAGAGCAATGGATCAGCCAGAAGAAGTGATGGAGTGCTATTTAACCTGCAGTCATCAAAGATAATACTGTTTCAATGTAGTGTAATTGAACTAATGTAAGTATGATGACATGTAATGTTCTGCATGCTTTATCTTGCAGCTTGGACACTAGAAATAACAAAAGAATGCATGTAATAATAATGTGGCTTTCTTTATGTATGGTGTTTATGATTTTAAACCAAAGCAAATAAAGATATAGTGAGACCAAAAACAGTTAGGCTCTCTTTGTAGTCTGGTTCTTTCTTTATTTATTTTTACGATTCTGTTGAGCATGTATGAGCAAGAATGGATTCAGATCAAGACTATGTAAATATAATGTATTATATATTAATATAATTACAGATATAGATATATTAACATAAATATCTTTATTTAAAAATACAATTTTTTACCAAATAATAAAATGATTAGTAATTTAGGCAAATAAATTGATTCATCTCTCTTTGGTGTTTTTGCTTTGCCTGTAATTTATGTGTGTCCAGTTCAGCTATGAAACTCTTTATTTGAATAATTTGAGCGCTGATTGGTCCTTGAAAGGCGGCTAGGCATTCTTCTCTATTAACTTATTTCCCTATATTATGGCAAAACTACCCCTGTATCATCTATGCATGTGTTTAATGCTATATATATTTCCGTGACACCATCCTTGACACTTGTATAGATCTACTACGGAGATTGCTTTTACTTCATCTTTTGGAGGTGCAACATCTCAGTTCTTAACATCTTAATGTGTAGACATGATTAAAAATAACAGTTTTCAGAGCAGTTCTAGTCCACCTACTCATAGCCTATCTACACTTTAATCACATTAGTAATATCTTGGTATCTTCTTCAGAGATTTGTCATGATTGAAATGTACTGCATGCTCTTATGTCTAAATATGTTTCAGATGCTTCAGATGACCACATGAGTCTCCAATGTCAGAGCTGTGTAAAGGTCTGACTGTATGCTGTAAAAGTCTGAATGTATGTCCAGTGACTGGTGAAAGCAACTTCTAACCACAACTACAAATAAATGGAAGAACAGTAACTAAGTGAAAGTAACATAAAATGTAATATTATTAAGAATATCTTCTTCTTTAACTGGTCTGGATACCTGATTTTCCTCAGCAGGTGAGAACATCAGTAAAATGGTGTGTAACCCACATCTCCTCACAACAGAAAGCTAATTATACACCACGCTGTCTGTTCTGTTTCTGAGCAGCTGAAGATTGGCTACGGGCTACAGAGGCTTTGTTCCATTGTGTTTTGGAGTGGCCTTGCATGTTCTCATGCATGCCTTTATTACCCCATGGGGGGGCAGCAGAGGCAGATCAGCCCCCTTGCTCCTGCCCTACTCCTGTCTTATAGTGCTCAGATCCAGTAATGATACATTTCGCCTCGGGCAGATCCTCAGTGAGGGTCGGGGAGTTTGAGCGGTATGGGAGATGCTCCCTGACCTCCATCAAATAATCCCTCCACTTCCTGTCTGGATTTTACAGCCATATAATACCTGCTTTCATGTCTCCTGGTCCTGCTCTAATTCGGGTTATGTATTAAGCATCGTAGTCGATCCTCCTCATCCTACCCTCGGGTCTGCACAGTCCGCTGAGTGATTTGAATTTAGAAAGTGACAAATTCCTTAGGACAGTCAGCAGCCGGCACTTTGTTCATGTCCAAGCTCTCCTGGCCTTGTTTTTTTTCTATTTCTATGTTGCCTCCATGCTGAATGACGAGGAAGGTGACTTGTTTTGTGGATGTAGAGCAAAAATCTGGACAACCTTCAGAATGGCCTCTTTTGTCTCAGGAGCACAAAACAGGTCAAGGTATATTAGAGCTACGATTCGACAATCTGTCTGTGTATGTTCTGTAAATTTGACCCGGAAAGGTCTGAATCGATCGTACTGCAATGTACAGCATTGTGTACATTCTCTGTGCAACAGGAAGTGACAAGAAAATTAACACCGGCTGGAAATGATCATTAAACATCATGCCACCTTTTACAAATACGGAGCCATCTTTCCACATCAGATCTCAGAGATTACTGCACCATTTGGAAAAAAATGCACTGTCAGGATTTGAAGTATGGCTAATGCAAAAAGAGCGGCAAGGATGTAATCTGCTACTGTACGTAGAGATTGAAACACTGCAGTGAAAAGAGGTGTAAAAGAATAGATGTTTTCTGTGTTATTACTGCAACAATAGTAAGGGGTGAGTTTTAGTTGCTGTGACAAATTTAGGGAATTGAAGATGAAGATAATGAAGTAAATAAATCGACAGTATATTTATTGTTTATACATTTTTAGTCTTCAATGCACATTCAGTTCACAACATAGTCAAAACTATGCGAACGAGGCAGCTCCATATCCTGATTTGAAATGCTGGCCTTGCTGGAATTAAAGCGTTTTATAATGTTTGTCATGCTTTTAATCTTTATTTACATGATGTGTTCAGTGTCAGTGCTAATTAACGCCCTAATGCGCATTGCAATCAGATGTGATGAACTGAGTGGCTCATGAGCACAGCAGACAGACTAAACAGCAAGCAATAGACAAAAGTGACTTGACTTAAAAAGTGTTTCAGATCACTTCCTGATTTCTTGGTCAATTTGTAGAGTTTAACATTTTTTCTTATTGGTATTTGATGCGATGACATTGCTATTGTGTGCTTCAGGGTTTTTTTTTAAGCACATGTGTAACAGCACATTTTTTAAGAGTTATAATTATTTTAAAACACAATAAATTCGTTTTCATGTATTGATATAAAAACATCATGGCTGCTAAGTGAGGATAAGGAATCAAACATTTGACTTAGAAGGAGGCAAAGCAGAAAAATGCCAATTGGAGATGTAAATTGTCTTTTACAGCAACACTAACTAAATGTTTTGTCGTCTGTGAGCACTTAAATATAAAGTCTACTGGAGGGCAAACCTTTAAACTATTTAATTAGCTAATGATTGCTGTCCTCTGCAAATGCAACAAATTTCTGTAAAGCCCTTCTTGTAAAACATATTTAAAGACAAAATTTGCGTTTAAATTTTATTTTTGGGCCTGGATGAGGTTATAAAGAGTTCTTCTTTTGCCAGTTATTTTTAAAACTTCTTTTCCTGTCACTTGAAGTAAGAAAAAAATTAATTAACACCTTCTGACCAATCATTTGTTCCATAGTGATTTAGTAAACACAAGCAGAAAACCTTCATTACCTAAAGAACCTGTAATATAACACAAAGTGAAATATTTCAAAATACATTTCTAAAGTCCCATATTCTCAGAACTCTAACACTCTCTCGACATAAAATAGGTTTTGTGAGATGTCTGTGCTGATGAATATTCATGACACAGGAGCACAGGGATGCAGGCAGACCTCCGTTAGCAGGTGTTAATCCACAGAAAGGTGAGTACCTTTCCACAAAGGGCTAAAACTGCCGTTCTGGCTTTCCTCTGAGGTGCATGAAATGTTCCGAATAGATGAGGAATTAGCAGAAATTAAATAGCAGCCCGACTTCGAGATGCCAAAGGGGCGATTTCACCACGGCAGGAGTGTGAAGGTTGAACAAACACGACTTCTCACTTTAATGAAAGGTCTCAGTGCCTGAAAACGATTAAAGTCGGCTTTTCCACCAGCAGTATGTTCAGCCAGCATACATACAGAGGGATAAGTGTGTGTGTGTGTATGTGTGTGTGTGTGTGTGTGTGTGTGTGTGTGTGTGCGTGTGTGTGCATGTGTGTCTGTGTGCATATCTGACAGACAGACAGAGAAAGACCTAGATTTGTATGTGTTCGTGTGTGTGTGTGTGTGTGTGTGTGTGTGTGTGTGTGTGTGTGTGTG